>JAQZBX010016555.1:0-21945 GCA_029593785.1 Cabassous unicinctus | reverse complement strand
CAATGAGCAGGAAGGAGTTGGACTCCCATCCTGGGGAGGCCCGAGATGTTCCTAAACTGAGGAGTGGGTGTCTCCGAGAGCATGGGCAGTTTCTAATAGGCGAGGACAGATCAGCGTGTCAAGTCCTCAGTGTTGTTGTAAGTATCTATGAATCTTGTTCTTTAAGGAGTGAAGCCTGGTGGTCGCCGTGGGCCCCAAGGGGAGGGGAAATTTTAAAAAAAGGGCTCCACACCCACAGGAATGGATTAGTTAAAAAATATAGTCTTTTTAGGGGATTCACCAAATTCAAACTGTCAAAATGACATAAACACTGCTTTGTATAATACAATGAAAGATATTGTTTTAACTATTGTAGGATTTACTTTGTTGAATGGCATGTCCATATGGAACCAAACTCTGTTCATAGGTAAACAGGCTTCAAAGGCCCTGTGGCAATTCAGCCATTCACAGATTCTAATTTGAAGAGGATACGGTTGATGCAAGTCAAAAAGACATTGCCTTCAACAATACCAACCACGAGCAGCAAGAGCGGATTTAAGAGCTGGAAGTCTCCTTCCTTCTATTTAATTCAGGACAAACTAATTGGGGTTATACTGTGGGTCACAGTATATTATTAGAAGCAGTTCCCAGACTTCGTAATTTCCAAGAAATTTAGGAGATGGATGTAAAGTTGACACATTTTAATTTTGCCATGTAAGGGCCTCAAAAAGAGAAAGGATGTTTAACAAAATACACAAAAAGAACATAATTTGAAAATATAGCCCTTAAAATTAAGTGAGTTTAGAATTATTAAAAACTCGCACTGTTGTCATTTTTCCTGATTTAGTCAGAAATGGTGAAAACTTTTCCTCCATCATCAACATGGTTGGCTGACTGACACTTATGAGCTATGGGTCTGGGGGTCAGTGGCTACTGGAATGACTTTATCATGAATGATTCCTCAAGAGCCATGGCCAATCCTTTGCTTTGGAAGAACAATCCCTTCGATACCGACCAGATGTAAGCTTCCCCCTCCCTCAGCTCCCTGCTCCACTCCTTTGGAGATCTGGGCCCAAGCCCAAAATCTATGTCCTTGGACCCTCAGAAACCCTTCTTACGGTTTCTGTGGATACCTGTGCCTTGCTTCTCCTTTGCCTCCCTGTTCCAGTGTTCACATGGAATGTCTCTAATTAAGCCCATCCATTGCTTCGATTTAAAAGAATCCATTTATATCAGACCCTTAAGGATTTAGGCAACTTTACTGAGATTTAGGGAGTCACTTTGTTGGGCATGGGGGGTCTTTTACCATCTTCCCAAACCCACCTCCATTCTGCCCTTCTCATTTCTTATCACCCTGCAAAACAGTTCAATCCCTTTCCTTTTGGAGAATAGTCTGCTCCCAAGCAGATCCTTTGAGTACTTAGCTACCACTCTGCAGTTTCCAAACTAATAAGATTTGCTCCCTAAAGGAATTCTGGTAGATTTAATGGAATTAATTCCTCTCTCCCCCGCCCCCCATTATATTTCGTTAACAAATTCTACACACTCATTGAAGCTTTCCCTGATGATTTTAGATTTTAGCTTTCAATGACACCCTGCTCACCTGAAGTTACGCACTGCTAAGGGTCTTTACCACCTCACATAATCTTGTGTCCTATGTTCTTTGCTAGCGTTTCATCTTTCATCTTTGTCTTTTCTGCTCAATTAGTTTGTAAAATATTTGCAAGTCAGGGACAGTAATTCTTACCTCTAATCATTCATTCAGCAGACAAGCCTTCGGGTGTCTATTGTGTAAAAGGCACACTA
Organism: Cabassous unicinctus; assembly: GCA_029593785.1. Classification (NCBI taxonomy): domain Eukaryota; kingdom Metazoa; phylum Chordata; class Mammalia; order Cingulata; family Chlamyphoridae; genus Cabassous; species Cabassous unicinctus. The sequence continues at coordinate 20,160 of JAQZBX010016555.1, read as the reverse complement.
ACACAGATGACATGGCATCTGCCCTTGAGGAGCTCATAGCCTAGGAAGGCAAGGAAGCAGAAATAAAATAGATGAATTACAATACACTATGGAGAGTGCTACAGTAGAGAAATGAACAAAGAGTATGGAAGCCCAGAAGAGGAAAAATTAACTCTACCCAAGGATGTTGGAAAAAGTCTCTGAAGGATATGGCATTGTTCCTAGGGGAAGGCCATTCCAGGCAAAAAGACTAAAATATATAAGCCAAGCAATCTGCTTAAAATTATGTATGGAAAAGACCAAAAAGTTCATTGTGACTTGGGCATGGAGTGTCTAGAATTGATGGGAAAGAAGTAAGGACAGGTTGTCAGAACAGGCTAAAAAATTTCTGAATTCCTCATAACTAGCCTACTGCTGGATATATAATGTGCACAGAGTAAATAACAAGAATTTACATTTGTAGAGAACTTTACCACCGTCAATGAACATTTACATTCATTATCTTTGGTCTTATAACCTTGTTTAAAATATGACATTCCCCCCAATTTACAGGTGATAAAATTGAGGCTCAGAGAATTTTAGTGATGTGTCCCAAGTCACCCAGCTCAATAACAGCAGGTTGAATTCTAATCCAGTCAGCTCTCCTAATTCTAAGTTTAAAACTTATTCCCCCACCTAGATCACAGTGAAAAGGCCCATGGCTACCATTGTTACAAGGCCTTGTAGAATGAGTAGCAATACAATTTTATGCAGAGTGAACGAGATTGACAGCCTTGGTATCCAAGATTAAGCCGTGGTTCTATCACTTACAGCTCATGTGACTTCAGGAAAGTGACAAAATTATGTGACAAACCCTTCCTCACAGAATTGTTGATGAGATCAAAGTATACAATCTCTCCATAAGTTGTAAGTCACTATATGAACGTTGAAACGCTATTTTTAAGGGACTGCTCAACAGAAAGAGAAACCTTTAATTGCACATTACCTTTCAAAAGACAAATATAGAATTAAGTTATACCAAATATTTTTATTTTGGCCCATGTAGTCTGATGTGCCTTAAAGGCTATTCATTCTTCCTTATTTTTCCTGGACTGTACTTTATGGGCTCAGCTTTATTTCTAAAATGAATTATAAACTCACTTACATATGAATCATTTGCTGTCCTCATTTCACACCACAGGTCTATTTTAGGGGCTGGGGGTGGGGGTGGAATTGACAGATTACAAGCTTCTATTATGAATTTGTTATTTATTCAGATAAAATGGCTTCTTTCTCTATGGACTTCATTTGAAAGAAATTGGCTGAGAAATGCTATTTTCCAAGATCTTTGTGCCATTAAACTACTGCCACTAGGGTGCAGGGTGGGGGCAGAGGACACAATTCCATGCAAATGTCAGTCAGATCTGTCAGCACCCGCCCTACTTGCAGGCCTTTTGTCAGCCTGCTCACCTAGCGTTTGCATTCAGAAAAGCCAAGCGATCTGCTGAAAATTAAAAATTACCTCTAAGACCAAAACATCGGTGAAGTAATGGCATAAACACAGTGGTGAAAATAAAATAGGGACCCCCAGGATGCACCAAAACTCACATTGCCCCCCACCCACCCCAGCCAACCACGCTTTTCAATCACTTCGTGCCATCTAGCATGGAAAGAGGAGGGAAAAATCACAGGTCTCACAGCTGATATTTTCCACTAAGTCGGCCACTCCCCCTCCATTTTTTTTTGCTTCTTTGAGGTTAATAGTGAAAGCTCTGTTTGTTTCACAATGCATTAATTCTTGTTGCTTGCAAGAAATTATTTTTGGAGGTATCGCATTTTAATATAAATTTCCACTAATCTTTCCACATGACTCCCTTGCTTTTAAGTCCTGCCCTCCCAGGCCAGCTCACCCAACAATGCCCACACTTCACCCGCCCTCAGCCCTGGGACAAGCCAAACACTGTGGTCACCGCCTGGAACGCGGCCCTGGAGGCTGGCGGGGAAGGAGGGAACGTTTGCAAGCGAGCTCGAGTGTCCTGGTGGTTTTCAGCTGGCACTTTTCATGCTCATGGAGGGATTTTCCAAAAATCTAAGCTATGTTTTGAACTCTGCATTATTACAGAGTATAGCTCACCCCCTCCTGCTCTTACTCCAGTTTTCTGCTTCCCAACTGGTGCCGGGAAGAACTTTTTTGAAAACACAGCCAGAGGAAAGACTGGCTCTTTTTGCCAAGGATTAAAACAAGAGGCTGATTAAAAGAAAGGTCACATTATATTCCTTCACATTTTGATTAGTTTAATTATACCCAATCTTGCTTACTGACTGTGTTCTCCATTCAAAACGTCAGAATTGGAGGGGACTGATGCAAATGTAAGAAACACACACTGTGGCATGGAATGCCACAGTAGTACCTTTCTTTTCTTCTTCCAAATCCCAAGGTCTGTCATTTCATCAAAAATACACTCTTTCCTCGCACCCCCCCCACCTCGCCCATCGTCTATATACCATAATTTTATCTCTTATATTGGACCTTGGAAGCATAATGACCTGTGTTTTTTGGTTTGTTTGGTTGTGTTTTTTTTTTTATGACCTGTGTTTGAATTCCCTTTTGTCATCTTAGCAGGTTACCTAGACTCTCTGAGCCTCAGTTTTCACTCCTGTAAAATGAGGATGACGATATGAAGCTCATAAACTGGGTTGCTGGGATGATTAAAAAGAAATGTTACATAAAGCCGGAAACAGCGACTGCACGAGGCAAGTGCCCAGTCGACAGCAGACTCATTGCCATGACTCTTCTGACTCACGTGCAGGACTGCGGCCTTGTGGCCCCAGAGTGGCACTTCCTGCCATCCACTCGCCTGTAAAGTCCCTTTTGAATCTGAGCTTGACTATGTGGCTTGATCTGGCCAGGCAGACTTTAGCCAGGCATGAGGCAAGCAGAGGCTTTTCTTCTTGGACTCCAGCTGCCAGACTGTGAGGAAGCCTAGACTGTCCTGCTGGAGAGAGAGGCCACGTGGGGCTGCCCAGGAACCAGGCCGGGGGAGGGGGAGGGGGAGAACTGAGGTGGCCCAGTGGGACCCCCACTGAGTGTAGGCCAACTCCACAGAATTGTAAGAAACAAGAGATCACTGTTGCTAGATAACTGAAACACCTGGGAAGGAAAAAAATTAGAAGATGAATTTTACTCAACTGATGGAGGCAGCATGGCAATAGTCATTAAGAGCACAGACTTTGGAGTGAGAACAGCCGTGGGGTCAATCAATCAGCTATTTCATAGGGTTGTGTGAGGATTAAACAAAATAATCCACGAAAACACTTAGCTCAGGGAAGGGTGTGTGGCTAGCATTGGTAAACTGGAAGCTGTATCATCATTGTTTTCATTGAGGTGGAAACAGAAGCAGTCATTTTGTTCAAAACACTAAGATACCTTGGTAATAAGTGAGTCTGCTGAGGGACTGCCCAACCTCGTGACCCAGAGGCCATGCTGAGCAGCTGGAGAAGCCAGTCGCTGACAGGTCATCTCCTATGATGGCAGGTGAGGTCAATGACCTGTGATTGTGTACACGCTCTTTTCTTTCACTTTAAAGAAACTATTGACTTTGAGTTTTCAGGTGTGCTTTAGATTTGCTTACTGGGTCATTTATGCAACCACCTGTCCTTGTTTTTCTTTTACACGGTGAGGAAGTAATGCTAACTCCAGCAATCCTGATTTAGCTCCAGGAATCCAAGCCAGGAGAGAAAGACCATAAACTGCAGTTATAAGTAGAGTTTATCAGAGCAAACACTTCAAGACCAGGCTCAGGGGGGTTTAACTCCCCATCCACCATTTGGGCCCATGGCCCAGTTTTGGCCTTAACTAAAGGCCAGGATTTTATAAAAATCCCAGCATTCCTGGAGCCACCCAGCCAGCAGGAAGGTGAATGGGGAGTAGGTTAAGAGAGAAGCCCCCAGCAAACACAGTCAGTACATGCTAGAAGGCTGGACATGTGTTTTAAAAGAAATCAGGCTTGAGCAGGGAATAGTCATGCCTCAAACATATGTTCCACGGTGCCTAACCCTGCACACCTTTAAACAAAAGCATAGTATTACCTTTGCTGGCAGTGAGGAAAGACCGAATGCTTTTCAGGCGAATACACTCTTTTCTGAGTGATTTGGAAACTCTCTGGGGGATTGGTGAAATGGGTTTTCCCAGAATCCTGGGGCTGGAAAGAATGACTGAGCTGCTATCCATAGTATTTATTGTCTTGCCTGGAATCCTTAAAGCTCTAGAACTCTCTATAGTGGCAGACCCCTCCCTCTGAGTAGTTCTTTCTCATCTTATGAAGATGGGGCAGTTTGCTAGACCCTGTGCAACATTGGCAGGCAGACCCTGTCTCTCTGTGGCAGCTCCTGCTTCCCGCTACCCACTCAGGGGCTTCTGTCCTCCTGTCTTTACTCGTTCCTCCAAGCAGACCCCTTCTTGAATCTGCACATCAACTCATATGAACTTCCTCATGTCACAATCAACTTCCTTGGATGCAGAGATTGCCAAGGGAACCTCTCCTTAGCTCACTTCACAAAATCACCCAAACACTCTCAATATAGCAAGTGAAAGGGAGAGATTCAGCTGGGTCAGAAAAAAAATAACAGAAAGGCTGGAGCCACCAAGAAGCCAAGACTCTATGAAAAGGGAAAAGATGATGTAGCCATGCAGAGAAAACGGCAAAGGCCTAAGAGAAGTGAGGGAAGAGAATGGCAGGCCAGTGACAAGGGAACTGAAGCAGGAAAGAGGCTACCCCAGCTGAAAGACGGCAAGACCCAAACATCTGCCCACTTCCTCCTCCAAGCCTCCTGGAGCTCGTTCACAGGAGCTGCCTAGTTTCTCCCCCACAGCTGCCTCACCCGGCAACATCTCTGCCTGCTCTGCACCCTGCATTCACAGCCGGGCCCCCAACCCTCTGCAAACGGTTATAAGGCAGTGTTAAAATGAGACCAAGTCTCTATATTGGCTGAGGCCCCCTAAGATTAAAATGCCAGGTCAGAAGTGTGTGGCTTCCAGGGATGGAAGCCGTTACAGGAATGTAAACCTGGGTCATTTTAAAAGCAAACCACCCAGTCATGCTTTCTGGAAGGGGCATGGGGACAGTCAAAAAGGCTTGAAGCTGTAGAGGGACCCAGCAGAAGAATCTCTTGGGGAGCCCACAAAAGCCCCCATGCCAGTTTTACATCCGCCACTGCAGAGGAGACCAGCACCAGAGCATATGAGGGTGGCCCGGGGGCTAAAAGGAAATCATCAAGGTGCTCGGTAGGAAAACAGTGAAGAAGGCAAGCATGCCTCCCTCCTTACTTCATACAAGGCCAACGCAGAACTGTGCAGAGGGATGGGAGAGCTTCCACTAGAGTTGTGATTATTATACAGCCCTGGATATTTTTATTACAAATAAGATATATGTATATATATTTCCCCCTGTGAGATGGCTCCCTCATCTGTTTGCTTGTTGTTTTTGCTCATTGCTTTTGTTCGTTGTTTCTGCTCGTTGTTTGTGCTTGTTGTCTATCTGTTTTTTCTTTAGGTGGCACAGGGAACCAAACCCAGGACCTCCCATGTGGGAGGCAGGCACTCAAATGCTTGAGCCACACTCACTCTCCAAGATATATTTTTGAGGCTAAATGCAAATGGACAACTTTTAAATTATCATCTAAGAATAACCAAAAAGATGATGACTTAGACATGAGATTTCACTCAAGAGTAGAGGTCAGGAACAGGAGAAAGGAGCCGAGAGAGGATTTGCTGGAGCAGTCTGGAAAAAAATATTACTTCATGACTACACCAGATCAGACTCCACTTGTATCAGTTATTGGTCCAGGCAATCTCTGGGTAGCATCTCTCAGAATCAGGTGTGGCCAGGGAGAGAGGAATAGAAAGGCAGCTCAATCTGCGAGATCAGGTTGGCGAAGCACAGTGGCTTCTCTGGTTGCTGGGGTGGGGTGACCAGCTCTCCGCCAGCTCCACCTTTGTCCCCTCATTTCTCAAGGACCTGCTTACTGTTGGCCAGCCCAGTTGGCCCCCTGCATCACTCATTACCCACAGTAACTCAGCTCAGAAGCTTCCAGCCATTTTTAAACTAGGAGAACTCCTTCTTCAAAGGAAGTGTTGGAATATTAAAGAAGCAATACAAAACCTCTCTCTCAACTGCTCATATTTAGGCAGATGGAGGTCAAAATAGCTCTTTTATTACAGAGAAAGCTAATGGAGACTGTGGCTTGGATGCCAGGACCAAATAGTTATGGAGGATTGCAGCCCCAAGTTGAGCGTGCTCACGGCAGCCCTGGGCAGCTGCCGAGTCTCCTGAGAGGAAGCCTGCCCCCAGCAAACTGAGAGATAGGGGAGCGGAGGAGTCCAGAGCACATGCCCTCTGAGGCAGGCTGACCCGAAAGTGAGAGGGGACAGGAGGGGACCCAGCTCCTCATTCTCACTTGTTGCTCCCACGTTCCCTGACCAAATAAGTCACTGCTGCTCCTCTAGGGAGAAGAGAGTGAGGGAACAGAAGCGATGCCAGAGCCAATTTCCTCCTGCAGGAAAGTGAGGCGAGTAGAGCCTTAGTGTGCACCAGCTGCCCTCGACGTGAAGCTCCCTGTTAAACAGGCCAGGGCTGAGCTCCTCTGGTTGCAGAGGAAGCAAAAACCCTATGCCCTCTGCTTCCCGCTCTCCCCACGTGCTCGCTGAGCCAGCTCAGGAGGCTCTGTGCACTGTGAGGATACGCAGTCGCGGTCTCCTGGTAACAGCATCCGTGTATGGACCCAGCGCAGGCTGCTGCTGGGACTCGTCGATATTGGGTAGATTTGATTTCTGTGGCTTGATACTCAGCTCCTTGAGTTCTGTGGGTGTCAACTGCCACCTCTAGCCCTGCACCCCTGCCGCCCCAGGGGCTGCTATGCCCCACCTGGCCTGGCGCAGCCAGCAGCACCCCTGTGCCTGAGGGCTGAGCCTGTCCACCGCCCTCCCTGGGGAAGCCGCTGCCCTCTACCTCCACCTCAGTCAGAAGCAGGACACGCTCTCTGGTCACAAGCTGACTGGATTCCTCTGGAATCTACAATTGGCCAGTTGTGCCTTGCTTTGAACTGGCTCCATTAATTTAACAGCCATTCAGCTACTTCTTGGTCAGAAGAACAATTCCTGGAAGAGGCCAAAAATGAATGATGATGTTCACTGATTGGGGAGGAAGGAATTGAGGACAGAACTATGGGGCTAGTAGCATTGGATATCTGTATCCAGGTTTCTTTTAATCAGTAATTTTTAACTTTGGGCAAAGGGAGAGACATAAACTCTTTGGATAAACTAATGAAAGCAAGAAGCACTCTCCCTCCAAAAATGCATACATATACATTATATAAATATATTTGTGTAGCATTATATATATAGAGAAATTTTTTGTATATATAAAGCATTTTTATATACAGCATTTTAAATTATGCATTTTATATATAATGTATATATGTATTCTATATATACATATAGACAGAGAATAGAATATAAATATATATAAAATATAGATACCCTTAAGCCTATATATGGATCCTAGAATAAGAACCTCTGCTTTAAATCATACAGTTTTATAAACATATAGATTGTTAAATGTAATTTAGTAAAAAAGAGGAATTTTAATTGAACTAAAAAAACATTTTCTTTTAATATAATTGATATGCACTTTTAAAAGCTGAAATAAAGATAATGAAGATAACGGAAAACACATAAAAGATATGGAGAATTAATTTTATTAGCAGTAAGATTGTTACTGCAATTAAATGCAATTAAGTCCAAGCTTCCAAGTAGCTATATGAAAAAGGGAAACATCATGAAAATAACCAATTATTAAGGATTATATGTTGGGAGTGGATGTGGCTCAAGCAGTTGAGTGCCAGATTCCCACATGGGAGGTCCTGGGTTTGGTCCTCAGTGCCTCCTAAAAACAAGAACAGACAACAAAAGAAGAGACAAGGGAACCAACTTAGGGGAACCGATGTGGTTCAGTGGTTGAGTGCTGGCTTCCTGCATGAAAGGTCCCGGTTCAATCCCCGGCCCTGGTACCTAAAAAAAAAAAAAAAAGAAAAGAAAATATTTAAATTAAAGAAAAAAAAGAATTGAATGTTAAATTTTCTAAGAACCATAAAAGATAGAGAAAATAAACAAAACATGGCCCTTCTACTTGAGAAGAAAAGAGTAATTTTCATAAAAACTTTGGAATATGAAAGCCAAAGCAGGGATATGTGATGGGTCCCACATTCCATGTTATAAATGGAAGTTAGGTTCTGTAGCACACAAAATTAGGACTGTGGTATTGCTACTAGTGCGAGAGAGATAGCTTGGCTTATAGGGAAACACATATAAAATTCAGGAAAAATATTACAAGCAAGCTTTGGGGGAGATCCGGCTTGTAAGGTAGGGGGTGCCATAATGAGTCATTCTTTTGACAGGTTAATGGAGGGCCCCTGGGAAGAGCTCCAATCCTCAGCAAGCTTCTAGGGACAAATGGATGCTAGAGGTCAAGCTTTGTCTTCTCAAGGAATATTCAGAGTACAAGATATAATCACAGCCAGTTTAGAAAAATCAATTTCAAAATAGATGCTGGAATTTACATATCCCTCAGGACCCCAAGAAATCCAGGTTCAGTCCAGCTGGTCTTACATTCATCAAGGGAAGCCTTGGGAATGCATTGCCATGGAAAGTGGCTCCATCTACTAATCCTGTGAGATTCAGCTGCTACTGAGAAGAAATGCATTTCCTCTACCTGTCTCTGAAGTACAGTGAAATACGGCTTTCCTGCTTCTCCCTGTGCCCTGATTTAGCCACCTCCCCCAGTGCCACCCTGAATTCTCGTTAAAAAAATCACCAATAGGGGTCAAGCCCTACAGACTGTGAAATCACCTACAATTTTAAATATTTTTCCCCAGGAAAGAGGATCCTCCCAGAAATTTGCCTGGAGGGAAGCCAGTCCTTCTGGTAGAAACTTCTGCTTCCATATGTTATCTCGGGCCGGTCAGCCTGGGATTGGGTCCTGGCTTCTAGTGGCTTAACAGGGACTTCAAGTTACCAGCAAGGAAATCACCAAGAGAACTCCTCCAAGGCTCTGCTGCAGTAACAAACAATGCCTACTGAATATTGTCAGAGACTCAGATTTCCATTGAAGACTGAGTTTACTGCTTATTTAACAAGCACCAGGTTACCAGGTAACAGTTACTGTCCAAATGTCACTCTTCATAACAACCCTCTGAGGGAAGTAGTACTATCCCCATTTGACAGGGAAGTAGACTGAGGGGCAGAGAAGTTAAATACCTTGTCCCAGCCAAGTTCTGAAGGCAAGCACTCTGGCTCCAAGGACCAGCTCTTTCCCATTATAGTATTGGTTCTCAAATTCCAGCTGCATCAGAATCCCTTGGAGGGCTTGTTTAATCCAGAATGCTGGGCCCTACCCCAGGAGTTTCTAGTTCAGCAGGTCTGGGGTGAGGCCAAGAATTTGCACTGCTGACGAGTTGCAGGCAACACTGATGCTAAAGGCCCTGGTTCTGGAACCACATTTTGAGAACCATTGCCTATGTTCCCTAAGCCAGCAGCTGAAAATCTGGGCCCCATCACCTGGACACTTTGATTAAATGGGCCTTAGTGAAGCCTGGTCATCAGTGTTTCCTCAAATTTTCCCCAGGCGATTCTAACGTGCAGCTAGGGTTGAGCATTCCTGCTCTGCTTGAAACCACTGGTTCTCAAACTTGGCTGCACATTGAAATCATCAGGGAAAATTTCAAAACTACTGATGCCTGGGGACCCACCCCCAGAGAAGGACTTATTTGGTATGGTCCTGAAAAAATCCCTGGACCTCGCTTGATTCTATGTACAGCAACATTTGAAAATCACTGCTCTACATTCTTTTCACTTACAGATGCCATCAGTTTGCTGAAGATCAATTGCCAGAGTCGCCAAAGGTCCACACTGGTCCTCACTAAAGCATGCAATAAACTCAGCCCAGGGCAGAATGAGCAGTTTATTAGGTCAGTCCCCTCTCCAGAGGGCCAAGTACACTAATCCCGACTCAGATACTAACTGGATTTTGGCAGGCCACGGGCATTCCCTTTCATTGTATTCTCCCAAATTTGGAATAGTTTGCATTACAAAAGGATTCTGTTTCACAAAGAAATTCCTGGCAAGTTTCCTTGAAAGTGCACTTAATATACGATTTGCACTAACTCATAAATTAAGTTCTGGGCCTTTACAATGATCGCTGACACTGGCAAAAAGCATCTTTCAATACAGCAATTTGCTCTCACTCTCAGGTCTGATCAACACTTCCCTCTGAGTCCCTTTGTTAATTCCACTTCCTTCAAGAAATGGTGAGGGATAAGACATTCACATGCTGAGCTGTTTGCTCAGGCCCCAGTTACCAAAGTAGACATGGACACAATAAAGAGGACAATTCAAATGACAGGTTATTTTGCTAGAGGAAACCTAGTCCAAGTTATTCATTCGTTAGTCTTCATGAAAGGTGCTTGAGACTTTAAAATGAATTTCACTCATCAGATTGTTCTTGCAGAGGCCAACATATACTCACGATAATGTTCTTTCCTAGCATTAACCTGCAACAGAATATTTGGGGAAAACTTAATTGATGGCAGCATTACTTCTTAAAAATAGAGATGACAAGATGCCCACGTAAATTCAAAATTACCATATAACAACTGAGGATCCAGTTTTGGGTCATAACCATATACCATGTTGGTCTATAAAGGTGGCTCTTGAATAACAAACTCTTCATTTACCAAATATACGTATACATAAACGCCCATACACACACAGATATAAAATCACCACATTCTTATACTGTTTTCCTTAACCTTGCTCTTTCAGCCCAATATAGGATTGTCAGGGTTAGCAAATAAAATACAGAACACCTAATTAAATTTGAATTGCAGGTGAACAATGAATAATTTCTTAGTATAAGTATATACACACACATACACATAAGCATAGATAAGCACAGGTATTATATGTGTATCCCAAGCACGTATAAGCATAGGTATTCATATTTTATATAATATTTACATATATATTAAGGTGTCAGAGAGCTACCAAGGCAGCCAGGACTTAAAGGGACAAGATTCTGGACAGAAGAGAACAGCAGTGATGCTTTTCCGCTAGGCAGTTGCCAATTTGTAAGCAATGCCACCCTAACCATTTCCTCTATCCCAAGGCTCAGCTGTGTTCTCCCTTTTTTTCAGTACCCTCTAATGCTATGATATATGACACAGAATGACAGGAACTTTCAGGATAATTGGCACATTGGCCAACAAATCTCAGATTACAATAATAAACTTTAAAACCTAAGTCATTGCTTCAAACATGAGTTAAGATTTCAGTTACATACGAAAATAAGACTTTATTTCAAACATAAACTTTAAAGTTTGAGAATAAAAACAGCCAAGCTATTTCCCAGAACAAGCAGAATGGTTTTTCAAGAATTGAAAAGCCTACCAGGATTTTAAAACACAGTGATAATACATTCCCAACCATTATGCCCTCAATCCAAAAAGATAATATTGTCCACTAAAGCAGTTTATCACTGGTGGTCTCAGAATCAGTTGAATTTTCCTTTTCTATTATCTCCCCCAATCCCACCCCCATTTTCTAATGTTCTTTTATTTTCTCAAGTTTTCTCTGTTTTAGTTTCTCAAATGTTCATCATATGTCTTCCCATCTTCCTCTCTTTTAACTGGGTATAATGTGGAATTTACATCCAAATTGTCCTTGAATATAATTTTTGCTATATCCTGTCTTAGCTTTAAGATTGCAGATTAAAATTAAATCACAGTCTTTCCCTCCCCAGTATCTAGCAAAATGAGCAAAAAAGAAAACACAACAAAAGATAATTTACTAATAGCCATAGAACTAGGAAAGGAGGTATGGCTAATGCATTAAACTTTAAAATGTGGCAAATAAGGAAAGCTACAGACGATTATAAACTAGATAGAGAGGTAACACAGCTTTTTTTAATTTAATTTTATTTTATTTTTTTACCTCTGCCCAAACTTCCAGAAGTTGTACTACTAAGTTGATAAAAACAAACCTGGAAAGTAGCTCAGCCATTATCTTTTCCCTTTTAAAATGAGAAATAGGAGGGATAGGTTGTTAGAGGAGAGGGTAAAATAGGTACTGAGTCTACAAAAATGAAAGCTCCAAAGCTGTACTGTCTTCAAGGCTACAACCTGTAGGAAAGCAGCACATACCTGAATAGACCTTGATACAAGACCTTTAACAAAACCCCAGAACAATGAGCAGGACCAGGTCATCTAATAAAGGTTGCATATACCCCGTCTGGGCTCTCTCTTTGGCTGTCATATCCTTGGGTTATAGAACAGTGGGAAGAACACAAGAATACTCAGCCATCAAACTAGAGCTTGGAAGGGCAAACAAAATGGCCATAGAGAATGTGGGGGGAAAAATCAAGAAGTAACTCTCAGTGCACCAGCACAAATAGAACATCTGGATGGAGCCACCCAAATATGAACAAGATAGAAAGAAATGGCACAGCAGGTATGTAAATATTATATTGTAAAGAAGAAAGAAAGCAAAGGAAAGACAAAGAACTAAATAAGACAACATGGGCTCAAATGTCAGAAGGAAAATTGCTTTTTACTATAGAATAACTTAATAAGTATATGGTTTAGATGAAATAAGGACCCAAAGGTCTGAGATTGAGATGGAAAAAGAGATTGCAGACCTAAGGAAACAAATTGAGGACCTAAGAAGCATCATTAAGGAAATAAATGCTTTAGAAATGATAAGAAACAAAGTATTATTGCTAGAGATCAAATTACCATCATAGAAAAAGAGAGTTGAGCAAATAAAGTTAAAAAAGAGACATCAAAGCATTTAGAGATGGACTAATAGAAATGGAAGACAGACAAATATAATCCAACATAAGGATAATCAGTGTCACTGAAGTAGAGAACTAAACAAATAAAACAGAAAACGAAGCCAAAGACATAACGCAATAGAGCTTCCCTTAAGCTAATGAAGGGAAACAAACCTGAATCTGCAGCTTGAAAGCATCTTCTGTTTTCCAGAAAATTTCTATATAGAACTCTCTAGTCTACACTGAGCATAGTCCAGTTATATTATTAAAATTCAAGGATAAAGAAAAATCTTTTAAGCAATCAACCAGAAAAGTAAATCATATATACTGGGAATAAAATAAGACTTTTTCATAGCAGCAATGTAGTAATGATCATAATGTTCTGAAGAAAAGAAGCTGTGATTCAAGAACATTGTACCCAGCCAAGATGCTGTGCTACTAGAAAGGCAATAGGTAGACTTTCTCAAACATGATCGTATTGAGGAATGCAATATTCATAAGCTCCTCTGGGGGAGAAATATTAAAATATGAATCAAAATAAAAAGCATAGAAATAGAACATCCAGTTAAAAAAATAGTCTTACAAACATTGAATCCATTTAAATAGGAGCTAAATATTGAACTAATAATTGAACTAAGAGAATTATGGTTACAGGAAAAAATGTAAATGTTATATATCTAGACAATCTAAAAATACTTTTAAAAAATTGAGAGGTAAAGGGGGAAGTTATGAGAGTGCTAATAACCTCATTTTTCATGGAAATTAATACTGATTGAAATATATAGCTTAAAATAATTATTCTAATTAATGTTCTTAAAGTTCTCTTTTTTTAATCTGTGAAAACTTTTAGGAAACAATATATCTTATTTAAAGAAATATTTATTTAAAGCTAAACAATTCCCTCACTTTCTTTTTCTTCCAATAAATTCAAGTAAAATTATTTTTTCATTAAAAGTGTCTTCTATAATAGAAGTATTTCTAGTTGATCTCTTTACATATATGCATAGAGAAATGAACTCTAAAATGATGCTCATCTGATGTTAATATTTTTTCTGGGTTGGAAGATTTGGGGTAAATTTTTCAACTTCATCTTTATACTTTCCTTTATCTTTTAATTCTTTACAATGAACATATATTATTTTTACAAAATTAATAGCATTTTTTAAAAGCACAGGAACATACCAAGATGATAACTATTTAATAGTGGGTAGTAAAAATATGGATGACTGCTATTTTTTTCTTTATACTGTTCTGTAATTATTAATTTAAAAATTGATGAGTAAACTGTTTTCTATTTTTTAAATTTTTTTAAATTTGGGGGTCTTATTTGATGCTTATTCTTTGATTTTGTGGCTCTTGACAGAAAATTGTTGCCCATCCCTGGTTTAAATAGGGATTCATTTAGGAGGAAAAAGAAGCAACATCTTCAAATTGCTGATTAATAATGTCAAGTACATGCTGCTTTGTTTATAATGGAAGGAATTTAAAAAATGGATTCTGGAAAATTGATGTCTGGCAGAAGAATGTTTTATTTTAAACTACATGGTGAATGGGCACATAAAGCATAAAGAAATTCTTCCAGTTAACAGGAACACTATGTAATAAGCATCTCCCAAATACTTTGTCCCAATATAAGTTAAAAGGATTCTGCAGCATAAATCCAATCCCTTCTCTTAAAAAGAAAGCATTTATAAGCACCAAAAATTTACCATGTTTCTGTGTAAAGAGAAATACCAATCTCAGATGAAATTGAAGCATATGCTTCTAGTCAATATACAAAAACTTCTCTTTAAAAGCAATGCCAAAAAAAAAAAAAAAAAGGAAATAATAGATATATCCAAGATGGATTAAGCTAAAACTCAAAATCTAGTAAAAACCCTCAAGTTAAAGAGATAAGAAAAAATTACTTGGTAGCACACAGCAGGTCATGTAAGTTTATGCAATTTCCCAAAACCTACTTGAAGTACATATCTTCAGTGTGTGGGTTCAAATTGTGAATCTTCACATACATGTGTTATGAATTTGGTCAAACTGAAAGCTCACATATATATCTTTATACCATCCCCCTCACCCTGAGCATTTGGTTTTCCATCATCTTAGACTATTGTGGTTGTTAAAGGCTGCCAAGGCAATATACCAGAAATGGCTTGGCTTTTACAATGGGGATTCATCAGGTTACAAGCTTACAGTTCTGAGGCCATGAAAATGTCCACATCAAGGCATCAGACTCCTCCAGGTCTCATCGCTTTCAACTTCCTGGTTTCCGTGGCTTTCTCTCCCAGCTTCTGGGGGCCTCTCTCCGTGCCTCTGCACTCTGCTGATTCCAGCCTCCAGCCTCCAGGACCCTCTCTTTCAGCTTTTGGGAATTTCTCTCTGAGCTCCTGTGCATCTCTGCAGTCCCCTCTCTTCATGTTCATCCACTTATGAAGGACTCCAGTAAGAGGGTAAGACCCAGCCCGCGTCACGTCTTACTGAAGTAATTAAATCAAATGGTCCATCTACAATAGCACACCCACAGGAGCGGACCAGTTTCAAGCACACGACTTTCTGGGGTACATACGGTCTCAAACAACCACAGTTGTGTTTGGTTTGGTTTTTGTTTGTTGTGGTGTTGTTGCTGGAGCAATAGGCAGAGAGAGGAGGAGTTGGTGAGTTTTGTGGCTGGACCGATCTACAACATTTGTCAAGATAATTGTTGTCTTACAAAGCGTGGCATGGTGCCAAACAGAGCAACCAAGACGTCAAATGCATTTCACAATGTTGAAGCTTCTCTTTATGAGTCTTTGGATCCCCACAACTTGTCTACTACTTCCTTAGATGGTACACTAGAGGAGCTCAGGAATGCAGCTTTGGAGTCAAGGCCGACACGGGATTCTTTTCTGGAAGGTGGAACACCATGCTCCTCTGCATAGTGGCATTTTAAGTTTTCTCTTGCACGTACAGCCACAGCTGTACCACACAGATAGGGAGGCAGAAAAGGAGTGACTCAGATGCCAAATAGTTCCAGGGATTCTGCAGGAAACAAGTTAAGGACCACAAATGCCCTTAGGCCTCTCCCTTAGAGAGCCATGCTGCCTCCTGAGGCATTTCCCTTTAATATCCCTGGGCTCCCAGTTTCCTAAAGAGGATTTCTAGCGGACCTGTCTCCTCATCAAATGACCACTGCACGTCCTAGCTGCTGCTTTCTCTCCCTGCCTCCCACTCTTCTTTCTTTCCTTCCTTCTTTCCCTCCCTCCTCCTCCTCCTCCTTCTTCTCTTTCCTTTTTTAAAGTTTCCCTTCCAACTCTGTAGTGGATCTATTATCATTTTAATGCTCTCTCACCCCTTATTTCATTGTTTTGTTTTTTAAAGTGGGAACTGCTTTGGATTGTACTTTCTTTCCATTAATTTCTTTAAAATAAATAAAAAAGAAGCCCCACACAGAGAGAAGTTCATAGTCATCTGAACAAATTTCAAACTCAGATATTAATCTGAAAACACCAGAAGAAGACTTTCATTTAATACATAACCTAAGCAGTCTCATAATTTGCAGGGGAATCTGCTAGTTTTGTTCCTAATTTCATCACATTATGTATGCCCAAAAATGAAATATCTTTGCAGAAACACTCTGCTGTGTTCTGCCTATATACCCATATGCTGTTTTGGGATAAATAAGAAATAACTCTGTAGATCCATAAGGAAATATCAAATGTCTCTTAGGCTAAGAGATCAAAGTAGAACCCAGACCAGAAGCAGGGGTTGGGCAGGGAGGAGACAGTAGAAGGTTTGGGTTTAGAGTCGAGGTCGGCAAACTTTTTCTGTAAAAGGCTGAGGAGTAAATCTTTTAGGCTTTGTGGGCCATACAATCTATGTTGTAGCTAAACTCCACTTTGCAGCCCAAAAACAGCCCTGGTACGTAGGCAAATGAGTGTGGCTGTATTCCAATAAGACTATTTATGGACAAGCAAGAGTTTGCCAAGCTCTTGCTTTAAGGGAAACTGCACGCCCAGCGTGAAAGCAGGTGCTGCCATCACATCTAACACAGCAATCGTGATGTATGTTAGCAAAGTGCTTTCTCATACCCTGCCTCAAGCAATCGTCATCACAATCTATGAGATACATATTACTGTTTTCACTTTATGAAGGAGGCAGCTGAGCTTCAGAGAAGGTCAGAAGAGTCATTAACTCATTTAACAAATACCTGAGTTTATTACTAGGTACTGGGCTTGTGTTAGGCCCCAGGAACAGCACAGTGACTAAGGCAGAGTCTCGGTGCTTAAAGCCTGGTGGAAGACCAATGCAGTGTAGGTTATTACAGTACAGTGTATGGGCTAAAGAGACACAGTGAGGAAGCATTTAACTCAGTTTGGGGCTCAAGAAAAGTTTTCTGCAGAAAGTGACACACAGCTCAGAAGAGAGGAGACAGGTAAAAAGAAGACGAGGAGGAAAACTGATCTGCTTAGAAGGACCAGTGTGAGCAAAGATTTAGAGGTGAGAGACAAAGCACAACACATAGACTTCAATTTAGTCAGCAAATTGGCAGCGAGAGCATAAGGTAGGTATCATGGGGCAAGACAAAGGCTGAGGAAGTGCTGCTCAAGAGACCATTTTCCTCAGGTTAAAGAGGGTGGGCTTTATCCTGGGAGCAATGTGTTGCCATTGGGCAGGTGGAAGCAGAGGAGTGAGATGAATCATATTCAGGTTTTAGAAAGATCACTCTGGTTATAGAGTGAATTGGAAGAAAGCGTCCAATCCCTCTGTTTCACAATTTAAAAAACTGACCCCGTCATAAGTAACATGACTTGCCCCAGGTTCACTGAGCTGGTGAGTCATGAAGCCAGGTCTGCTAACTCCGTGCCGAGTGCTCGCTGTTCACTCAACCATGTGCCTCTCCCATACATGCTTATCAAAGTCGGAAGGACAACCATGTGCTCGTGGTGGTAGAGAACAGTATTTGGAACTAAGATCTAGGTCTTGATCCTGTTCATTGCTACAGGGATATCATTACTTCTAGGACCTTTCAGGTAACAGAGAGAGGAAAATAACCACAACACGCCATCCCCCCTTTGCCCTGAGCTAATCATATTATGTGAACAATGATTGATTGATTTTTCAGTTGGGGCCTGAAAATGCCAAATTCTCTGCCAAAAGAGATAAAGAAAAGGAGGAAGAATGCTTAGGAGACAGTAAAGTCACTGATAAAAGTTAAGTGAGATGCCAGGAGAATTGTAGCCAGCCTAATGATTCCCACCAGGAGGTCTTTACAACAGTGTGAAGCATTTCATCGTTTTGTAAAGAGAGACAGAGGGATCCGAGCTAGGAGAGGCTTCCAAGTAGCTGGTCAGGGTAAGAGGCAGATGCTGCAATTCTGTTCTTTATAGAGCTCAGCACACAGCTGTCATGGAAATTAGAGGGTTTTTTTTGTTTTGTTGTCTTGCTTTTTAAACCTTAGTGATTGTTTAATCAAATTTCTATATTTTACACATTAGGAACCTGAGGCTGTAAAAATGCACACAAATGAGGGTTAGAGCCCTGGCTTTGTTGCCAGACAGAGGGGTTTCTATCTGCTCCCTGCCAATCGCCTGCTATATGGCTGTGGATAAATTGCTTCACCCCTCTAATCCTCCTAAATTGTTGCATTTAGATGAGATAATGTGTGCTAAGTGAGTTAGCTCAGTGCTTGGCACATAGAAAGTGTCCCGTAAATCAACTTTAAAATTTTTATTCCTAATGATCACAACAAATACTTCTAATTATAATAATAAGCATTTATAGAATACAATATTATGACTATTATTGCTATTGTTATTTACCCAAGGTTATAAAATCTAAGTAGTAACTGGACTAGAACTAGAATTTATGATCCAGACCTAAACTCCCACTCAAAATCTCTTTCCACTTTAATAGTAGCTTTCAAACTATGGCCCATAGAGTTGTGGGGTTTTCAGGGGGTGTCTCAAGGAGAATTTGGGCAGCTAGGTCTCCAGACCTTCTCTACTCGATATATTTTATGTTTCTTTTGAAACAAGGGCTCCACTAATAAAACATGTTTGAAAACCGTTGGAAACCATTGCAGTTCCACCATTGTCATTAGGCATGAAACAGTAACAAGCAAAAGACAGGCCCATACCCCTTGATCTTAAAGAAATGAAAACAGCTCACGAGAACTCAAGCAGTGGGTTTGAAATGAATTCAGCAAATCCTGTTTTCTCCTTTCTTTTCCACTGATGTGATTTTCCCAGGAAGTTCAGTTTAGAGGGGCAACGGGAGGTCAAATACATACAGGCTCAGCAAAATTGACCAACACCCACTTTCACCATCTCTTCTCCTCTTAAGCTTGGCCATTTTTCTTAAAGCAGACTAACCTGACTGCATCAGCTGCTTCATATACCTTTGTTGAGTGCCTCCCATGAGGTAGATAGCGGGAAAGATCAGCTGTGGAATAGCTCATCCCACTCTGTAGAATTCGCATCTTGAAAAGTTGAAACTCTAGGACAGGCCAATTATTAATCCAAAGGTGGAATCCCATGTCCCTTTGTGCCTTGGACTCATCAGGCTCTAATTTATCTCTTACAGGAAGATGATTTTATTTTCTGGACCCAGAGATGAAGGACATGAGAAGGGAATGTGAGCATGGTGGTCAAAGAAAATGAGCAGATGATTTGTGTGATAGGCTAATTGAACCCCAATGGTTTTTTAAAAAACATCTCGCAAAGCTGAATTCACCTATAGAGCAGTGTTCAGAAACTTCCTTTTGGTGCATAATTATGCTCCCATGTAGCACTTTGGATCAGCTACTTCCACGTAACCAATTGTCACATTTAAAGTGTAAAAACTGGAGAAGACTAACTTTCTTCCATTCTGAAAAATGAATCCTTTACCTTAGGAAAGGATTTATGCTTCTGAGTCATACAAAAGCCGACACCCTCCAGCACTTAAAAGCAAATCCATGAAAAGAAAGAAGAATGAAAACGTCGGTGAATCAATTTCCCCTTCCACACAGATCGGAGGTGAGATAGTTCTCATCTCTGCCAATGAGCTTCCGGCTCTGAGAAGTTCAATCAGCAGGCTGCAAATTGTTCTATGTGGTTTTCCGACCACGTGTGGTAGCTGCAAGAAATTGTATTCAGTCAGGCTCACTTTTTTTTTTTTTAATGCAATAAAGTATTTTTTATTAGAGAAGTTGTATGTTTACAGAAAAATCATTCATAATATACAGAGTTCCCATATACCATCCTATTATTAACACCTTGTATTAATGTGGCACATCTGTTAAAATTCATGAAAGAACATTTTTTATAATTGTACCATTACTTATAGTCCATCGTTTACAATAGGGTTC
>JAQZBX010016554.1:21927-36473 GCA_029593785.1 Cabassous unicinctus | reverse complement strand
AAAGAGAAAGGGGGATAGAGGGAGAAAAGGAGGGGAAGAGAGAGAGGGACAGGAAGAGAGGAAGAGAGAGAGAACAAGAGAGGGAGAGAAGCAGAGAGAGAGAGGAAGAGAGAGGAGAGAGAAAGATTATTAGAGGGAGAGAAAGAGATAGGAAGAAAAGGTAGAAGGGAAGGAAGGAGAGAGAGTGAGATAGAGAGGGTAAAAGGGTGAGGGAGGAGGGGGAGAGTGGTGAGAGGGTGCAGAGACAGAGGTGAGACAGACAGAGGGAAGAAGGTGGGGAGAGAGGGATTGTTTGATGGGCATTGCCAGGAGACTACTAGAATCGGAGGAACTGGGGTCCTTAGTCCCCACCTCTGGTCCTGAAACAAATGCCCTTCATGCATATAAAGAGTCATGCCAGGCTGGAGAGTCTGGAGTCCCACTGATTCTAGGCTGTTCCTAGAGAGAGAGAGAGAGGCCAAAATGTTGGTACCATGCTGCCCTTTAGAATACTGGATCTCAAGTTTCCTGTTTTATATGCAAAGTAAAACTATGTACCCATAAATGCAATAATTGAATTTATATTCCAGGTTTCCAAGAGAGCGGGACTGCAAACCAGAATGAGAAGGAGTTGTGTATGATTTTCATTAGGTTATGGAGTTTGAAGTCACTGACAAGCCTGCTCTTTTCCAGGAAATATGCATTTAAAGACTTTCTCAGGCCTTCCAAACTGCAGGACAGAAGTGACCCTCCATGTGGCCCTTCTGGAGCCAACCAGGGGCTAGAAGTGATGCCAGAGCTCGTCTGGCATCCAAGACCAGTTTGCCCAGGTTTACACCCTCTCTGAACTTTTGTTCCTGGGGTTCATGGTTACTAAATGAGATCATGCATGCAAATTGTTTTAAGCAATGAATGCATCTAGTAAGCCCCCAACTAATGCTAGTTATAATTAAAATGAAGATAATAAGCCCTACCCTACAGAACACGTGGCTAGAAAAGGACCTCACCAAGTGGCTGGCACATCGCAGGTGCTTTAGAAACGTTACCACTTTCTCTTAGACGATTCAGCGTAAGAGACACTTATGCTGATCAATTCTGATGCCCAGGGTTGAGCATCAGAAGAGAAGATGACATTTGCGATGCTGGCGACAGCCAACCATAGCATTAGAATTTGGGAGGCGTAATTAGGAAGGAGAGTGGGGCAGCTCCAGTTTGTATGTAAACCCTCACATGTGTGCACATGCACAAATGCACACACGAATGCCACCCTTATACTAGTAAATCTAATAGATGAGAATTTGTATAGCAGAAGTTGGGTCAACCATGACAAGAGCCCCCATAGAGGGAGACTTACCTGGATGGCTGGACCTGGGCAGACGGGCATTACCTGGAGGTGGGGTCCAACCTGGGTAATGCTTGCTCACCTGCCATGATGAGTCTAGTCAAGGAAAGTGATCTAAGGCTGATTCAGAGGAGCCAGTGGATTGTTCTAATTTGCCAGCACCTGGGAGGATTGGGATCCAGTGGGTTGGGGAATCAAGCTGACCTGAAGAAAGGTGAAAGTATGAGAAACAGCCTGGGGAAATTCACTGACCTCAGGTGTGTATTGCTAATCCAGAGTTTTATCAGGGGCCCGAGTATTGTGCCTGAGTTGGTAGGTTGCTACTTTATGATCCAGTTCCACAGACGTCAGGAGTCCTCATGGAGCCAGAGTGGGGAAAGAAGCTACAGCTCCCTGGAAAAGTCATTTGTTTCCCACTGCATGACTGGGGAAGCAAACTGCTGTTCTTGTTTTGTTGGGGGCACCTGGGCTGTTCAAGGCACCAAGTGCAAATGGAGTAACCAGCTCAGAAGGGCCTCAGACAGTCTAAGTACCCTTTGTCTCGGGGCAGGAAGTATTCACAGCAAAGGGGCTCATAGATTCGGGAAGTCTGTCTCTGGGCAATTGATCCAGAAAGTGAGTGCTGGCTCCTGAGGGGTCCACAGTTCAACGAAATCAAATAAATTGGGTTCAGATAAAGGAAAGGTGAGAGGTAAAAGAGCTGATGCCTGGTCATTTAAAAATATTTTCTTAGGGCTCACCTGCTTTAAAAAAAAAATAGCATTTTTACAATACAGCAATCTGCAAATTGCTTTCGAAGACACTGTACTGTTTGATTTACACAACTACCCAGTTAAGATTTTACACACATGGAGATGGAGGCTCAAGATAAATAATCTGCCTAGGGCCACTCCACTCATAAGAAGTGGAAACTTGGTCTGATTGGTTCCAAAATTGGTCCTCTTCTCTGTGTATCTGTTGGCCAAAGAGTCCTAAATTTATCCAGTTTTTCCCAAGTCAACAAACGGTAGTTTGTTTTTGAAGGTCATTTATTGGTAGTTGTGTTTATTCAAGTGTTGCCTACAGACAGCCTCCGGCGCCGTATGGGATGGGCGCGTGCACACAACAGAAGCAGATGTGTATTGGTGAGTGTGCAATGTTTGCTTGTGCATGCACTTGATTAGACTTAAGCCAAGCAGAGGCCCTTCCCACCGTGCTTATTCAAACACCCAGCAAGGCTGTGTGACTCTTTTATAATGCATGTGACTGAGCAGGGTCAGGTTCTGCTGTATGATGGTGCATAATTCTTTTTCATTAAGCCCTGGAAACATCTGTTTCTCTACAGCCTGTTTAAAGGTTTCACTTTATTAGATATTGGTTAATGATCACAAAGTCATTTGCCATTAAAAACAGGTGCTCCTCCTTGCACTTAAAGCTGGTGTCTGGTGCTAATGGGAGAACAACTGTGTCTGTATACAAAGTGTGGGCGTCCCTGAAAGAATCCCCAAAGCACTGAGGCAGTAGACCGTCCAGCTGAGCCCCCCTTGGCTTGCCCTGTTTTACTTCTCGTCCTGTCTACTCAGGAGCACTATTTCTTTGGGTGAAGGTTAGCAGGGGAGGAGGGGAGGAGCCTTGCATCCAGCATGGTAGAATTTCCCACGTGGATAAATAAATGCATATGAACGTTGAAGTTAGTGTGGTGTACAGACAGTGTTGTCTGATTTTCCTTATGCCAGTAGCATTAGGTGCCTGCCCTTGGATGCCCAGAAAAATGGTGAGCTTTGATAGCTGCACCCATCTCCAGGAGCAGTATACCCTGACATTATTTGAGCCACCCCTTCGGAGAAGCCTTGTACCTAAATTGCAACCATCACCACAACCACCAAAAAAAACGATCAGGCTGAAGAATGTGATTATTTTTTAATGAGCTACGCAATTTCTGTAATGTTGTCCTAGCAATTCCGCAGCTGCTGGCTGTGATAGCAGCTTGTTGGCTATGCCACGTAGTGGTTAATGTCAGAGAGTCTGGAACAAAAATATATGAAGTCATGATTCTTTGATCTCATTTTCCCTCATTTCTGCCAATGTTTAATGAGTTCCTACTAGGTGCAGGGTGTGGTGAGATATATACAATGATGACTGAGATGTATTCCCTATTTTTGACAAGTTTACAGTATATTTTTGAGCACCTAATCAAAAATTCAATTCATAGCTGCATGATCCCCAAAACAGTGTTATATTTACCACCATACTCATCATAAGCAGAAATTTCAAACTGTTTCTCTCAATGTGTCCAGAAGCAAATGGATGGAGCATGGGCAATACAACCCTCTTGTTCAGTAGTTTTTAATTTAAACGCACATGAGAACCAGGAAAGCTTTGAATATATTGACGATGGGGCCATACGCTAGAGAATTACCAGGATCTCTGGGGCTGAGACAGTATTATTTGCTTCTTAGCTGCTGATAACATCAATGTGCAGCTATGATTGAAAACCAGGGCTCCAGTGCCTGAAGAAAACAACAGGTGTGTCACATTAAGAAACCAATTTTACTCTATTCTGAAGTAGACAAGTTATTTTTCAATAATTCAGTTTGGCTATAGAAGGTTATTTTTGGATCTTTGACATTCAGCAATGAACAACTTCTTGAACTTGAGGGATACAGAGCACTCAGCAGGACGTGCTTTCATACATTCATTCATTTATCATTTATTCAATAGTCATGGTCAAGGGCTTACTTTGTGCTAGGCACTGTGCTGGGCACCAGGGTGAAGGATATGTAATGGTACCACTGACCTCTCCTTAAGGAAGCCATAATCTTGTGAAGGTGAGAAACAAATAATAGATGGCTCCATTCCAGTGGAAATGAAGGAAAACCCATTCTGTAGCAGTGTACTCGGTGGAAATCACTGTCCATCTCCTTCCTATCAAATATATACAGAACCCCAGCCTTGAGGTTACAATGACTAAGACCACTCATTTGGTGGCTTCTGTGCTTTCTGCTCCTTCTGCCTGAATGTTAGATAACTGGCTGTTCTAGTTTGCTATGCTGCTGAGGTTAATATACCAGAAAGAGGGTGGCTTTTACAATGGTCATTTATGAACTTGGAAGCTTAGAGTTCCGAGGTCATGAAAATGTCCAAATCTAGGCATCATCAAGATGATACCTTCTTTCTGAAGCCTCGCTCCTGGACTACTTTCTCATATGGCGAGGCATATGGCAGCATTAGCTGGTCTCTCCCTTCTCTTCCAGGTTTCGCTCCAGCTTCTTGATTCGGTGACTTTCTCTGTCTGTCTGAATTTCATTATCTTATAAAGGACTCCAGTAGGAAGATTAAGACCCATCTTGAATGAGGTCATCACATCTTAACTTAAGATCCTACTTATAATGGGTCTACACCCACAGGAATGGATTAGCTTTAAGAACGTACTTTTCTGGGTTACATACAACTTCAAACCATCACACTGGCTCTGCACTCTGTTTTGAGACATGTGCCAAGCCTCCACTGTTTGAAAAATTATGTACCTGGCCCAAGGCTATGTACTTGTGAAAGTCCCCAATTCTGTGTGCTAGGTGTGATTGTATATTTATTTTGCTGATGAGAAAATATTCTTTATTAGTTATTTTCCTTTCTGTTTATCAGTGTTCTTGATGCTCCTGTTTGGATGAGAGGCTTCCTCTTCCATCTCAGTCACTATAGAATGTCACCAGCCATGTGCCACTCCAACCTCCTCCTTGCTTTGTAATGAGAAAAGGATTCATATGAGGCACTCGTTTAAATCTAGGTCCCTTACAGCGTGTTATTGGAATGTACCAGATAAGGGAAGTTGGGGTGCAGAAGTAGTACCTGAGGGAGCCTATCCAGGTGAGTAGGGTGGAGGCTTTCTCACATCCAGTTGAACCCCAGCTCTAGGTAACTGACATATTGGTAGCCATTGAGTTTTTTTCTCACTGAAATATACCAATAATAACTCCACTTTTACCCTGAAAACCTAGATATTCATGCAATAATTTTCAAGCCTCAGATTTTTAAAAACTCCTCTGTATTAAAAAAAGTTATTGTCTGCTTATTTTTCATAGTCAATTTATCTCTAGTCCTTTAGCATTCCACACAATGAATAGGTAAAAATCATGAGTTCTGGCCCAAAGGTCCATATCAGGGTAGTTGGGCACTCCTGCTAAATATTTGATATGTCGTTAAATTACTTTTCCCAGGAGGTGGGGGAAGGAGCTAAATTACATAAGAAAAATTTACATAAAGAGCAAGTATATTTATTGGGAGACTGAATTCCACTTTCCGATCTCACTCAAAGTTATTTTGTAAGCCTGAGCAAGCTATTTGGTCTCTCAAGGCTTTACTTTATTCACATGTAAAATGAGGTGTTTTTTTGGAGTTCATTCCCAGATCTAATGTGAGTTTTCTGAGATTACAGAAGAAATATCCACGTCAGTCTCTAGTGAATAGTAATGTTGAAACACTGACATTCAAACAGTTTATCTGGAAGGCTTGTGAGGAAGCTCTAAAGGTCATAGTTATCTCTCAAATATAGTCCTCTTTCCCCTGAAAACGAGCATCTTGACTTTGTCAATTTGAACAAGATACTCAACCACTCCCCCAACCTCATATCTCTCAAATATAATTGGGGTTTAAATATAGAAATCTATATTGAGAGTCCAGCTTGTAACAGGTGCACAATAAATATTAATGACTGTCTTCCACCTCTTCTTTTTCATAGACCAGAGTGATGGGACGTCCTAAGGACCTGGCATTCCTAATGACATCTGCACAGAATACCGTTCTTTGTGTCGCAGGTGAAATGTTTCCACCCAGTCTACTTTCCAACAGAGCTGTAGGTGACAATGAACTTGTACTAGTTTAATAGCCCAGGAGCGTGTTGGCTTTAAGAAAAAAAATAGAAGAGCAGTTGGCCTTTTTCTATTTTGCTTTTTTGGCTGGCTGTTTCCTGCTTCATAAATCTGGGGAAGGGAGGCGGGGGAGCTGGTGAGCTGCTTCCTGGCGTCCCCAGCCTGTGTGTGTCGGTGGTGGGGGAGCTTCCAGCAGCACCTCTCCGGGCCAGCTGCTGCGTCCATCTGCAGCTGGGCGGGCTCCGTGATCTACGGTCAGAGTGCAGTGCCGGGAGACCTTTAGTGTTGCCGCGTGGCAGCTGGTGTGAATAGGAGTGGAAAAATAAACTCTTCTCTTCCCCAACATCAAGGAAAAAAAAAATGCTCCCAAAGACAAACACACACCTCAACTCTTCCGTTCTGAGTTGCAATTTTCCGGCTGATAATCTGAGCCCCTATGGCTTGGGGATTTCCCTTTGAAGAAGTGTCTTTTCGTTGGGGAACATATTGCATCCACTTAGGAGAGATGGAGTTTAAATTTGGCATTCATGTTCCCAGCCTCAAAGGGAGTTGGGAGGTCCCAGGAGAAAGGACTGGTCCTGAATGAAGAAGAAAAACAGCTTCCTTTCCATATACTTTGGATTTTAATTTCAGAAACATTCGTCGAAATGACACTTCACAAAGCACCTATGTCAGCCATTAAGAGCACTGTTTTATTTGATCAAATTGGTAACGCAGAGGGCTGGAAATGGACCACGAGTCTCCACCTTCAACTCAACTCTTATACTCATGTCTAGTACCAAGCACTCACCACTGAATTGTTGAATCTTTATTTGTTAAAATCGACGGTACCCATGTCTAAAATTCAAATGCCTTAGTTAAATAGCATAGTTCTTCTGCTAGCTGAACTAAAGAGACAGAACCGGCATTTATTCATTTATTCCTTTATTCAGCAAGTATTTTTAATAAATGCCAAGCACTCTTTTAGTTATTGGTTAAATCAGGGATTACTAAGACAAATTTTAAACCCTAAAACGGCTCAGTGTCAATGAGAGGAATTTGTCAGGTTTGCTGGGTGGGTTTACACATCAGGAAAGAACTCCAGCATCTCAGGCAGTAGAAATGTGGGAAGACTATGATTGAAATTACCAATCTATTATTGCTCAGAGTAAATGCCAGGATCCCAATGAAGACTTTCATGAATTATTGGCCAAAAGTGATCTTTTCCTCCTCTGAGCTCCAATATTTTAGTTTTGAAACCCTTCTTTTACTGGTTCTTAATGGGTGTCTAATTTCTGTCCCTAGACTTCTTGAGGGTAAGGGCACTGAATGCCTCATCTTGTATCTCTACTTTGTATTCTTGGCAAGGTAGACGTATAGCAAATGATTATTCTTTGAAGAAACAAATGGAAAAATATAAACCTCACTCAAGTTCATGCTAAGAATTTTAATATCTTTGGCTTCTATTCAGACCCAGAGGCTTGGCGAGCTCTAGACCAAACTTGGACACATAGATGGTGGGGACTGACTCTATTGCCCAAAAAGCCTCCTTAACGATGCTCACCGTCATGATGAACTATTAGCAAAAGTCCTGAGACCTTTATTTTAATGCTGTCAAGCTGGGAGGTTGAAAACTATTTCAAGGAGAGCGTACTAATCAGAACAAGAGAACAAGGTACCTTTTGACTAAATGGGGCAAACGTTGAAGAAACCTGGATTGATAAGATAAATCAATCATATTAGAAAAGTCATGTTTCGTGGTCATCCTTCTAGATCACGGATATGCATCCTAATTTCTCCAAACCTTGTTTTTTCATCTTTCATTGGCATTATTAAACTACATTTTAAAGTGTCGAGAGAAATTAACAAGGGAACATATATGAAAACACCTAGCATAATTACTGTTATATAATAGAGTGGACCAAGAATCATTTAAAGGCATTTAGTAGAGAGGGGGCCCATGACTTATTTTTTTAAAGTCATAGTAATAAGTGTGCATGGTTTAAAAATCCAAAGACTAATAAAAGGCTCTGGAAACCATACAGACTCTGTCAGACCCCTCCCTACACCCCAGAGTGAGTCATCTTAAACTCTTTTAGTTATTTCTTGAAATCTAAAACCTTAGACTTCCAAATAATACAATTATTCAATTTTTTTTTAATTTAAGGCATTCTCTATTAATTTTCACTATGGAAGATGAGGATTTAGAGGTCTCACCACATGCTCCTCATATACACATGCACACTCACACATATATATATATTTTTTTCTATATATTTTTTCAATAATTCATTTGGAAAAGAAGTTTACGATCCCACTCACTGAAGTAAAATGCATTAGAAATCTATCAATTTCCTATTGTTCTTGTTGTCGAGGCATCCCTCTAGGACTCTTCCATCCTCATGCTAATATGGACAGGTTCTACATTGAGTCTGTTGTATGAGTTCATCTTAGATCTTTCCTTTACCATTATTCTGAAAATTCCCTTCATATCACACCTCTTTTACCATCCCTTCTTTCTAAATTGTGTATCTTCCTCTTTTGTTTGGGGTTTACTCCTTCATTTATTGGAGCATATCCTCCAAAGTCTTCCTGAGAAAATGTGCATAGGAGGTAAATTTAGAGCAGGGGTTCATAAACATTTGCCAGTCAGGTGAAAACCAGGGACCACTTCTCAAAATGTAGTGGCAGATAGTTTTATGACATTCACCTAGCACTGAGTCTAACAACGACTGTAATTTCCAAGTATGGATGAACAAATGCGATTTTTTGAGATATGCAAGAACTGTAATGTGACATGAAATGAATACTACTGTAATTTATTGCATCCATTCATAAGTGAAGGAAATGCTAGATTTCAGTTAGAGCTCAGAGAAAATAAAGATAATAAGTTGATTTGTTTTCAGTTCAAGCTCATGGATCCCTTGAAATCTTTCCACAGACCTCTGGAAACCGTGATCTGGAAAGACATTGCATGACTAAACGTACATTCATTTGTGGGTAATATTTGGTTTTGATAGAATTCTGGATTGGAAGTTATTTCAATCTCAGAATATTGAAATTCTGCTTGCTGTTGGAGTCATCATTATTGAGTTTGATAAGTATGATGCCTTTATGATTCGTCTTCCTTTGAGATTGTTTCTTCTCTTGAATGCTTTTAGTCTCATGTTTTAATGCTTGATATTCTGAAATTTTGCCTGCTATCTTTCCCTGTGGGAATTTTTTTTTTCTTCATTTATTGACTAGGGTACTTTGCTAGTTGCCTTTGACTGCAAAAATTTACTACACCCTGGGTGGCTCACAATTCTGGAGGCCAGAGTCTGAAACTAGTCTTATTGGGCTGTACTCAAAATGTTAGCAGTGCCATGCTTCCACTGGAGGCAGCAGGGGGAAAAAAATCTGGTCCTTGCGTCTTCCAGCTGCTGGTGGCTGCTGGCATGTCTGCCTCCACGGGCACATTGCCTTCTCCTCTTCTGTGTGTCACACCTCCCTCTGCCTCCCTCCTATAAAGATACATGGGACTGCGTGTAGGGCTCACCCAGGCAATTCAGAATAATCTCCCCATCTTAAAATCCTTGACTTAATCACATCTACAAAGTTCTTTTTTGTCATATAGGATAACATTCAGAGATTCCAGGGATTAGACATAGATATCTTTTGGTGAGCCATTTTTTGGTCTATTAGGGTCACTCAATAAGAAGCTAAAGTCCTCTCACTGTGAGACTTTTTTTGTATTATTCTTTTAATAATTTCTTCCTTTCCATTACCCTGTTTGCTCTATATGATACTCCTGTTAATGGGACATTTGATTTAACAAATCCTCTTATTTTCTTATTTTCTTACCTGCTTATTTTCTTACCATTTACCTGCTTATTTCCCATGTCCTATAATTTTTGTTCCAATTTCTGTTCCAACCTCAATTTAAATGTAGCTTTCAGTCCTTTTACTGTATTTGTAATTTAATCTATCATATTTTTAATTTCTAAGAGCTCTATTGTTCCCTGATTATTCATTTCCTACAACATTCTGTTCTCTTTAAGTTTAATTTAATTTTTTTTATTATTACAGAAGTAGGTTTACAGAAAAATCCTACATAAAATACAGATTTCCCATATACCACCTTATTATTAATACCCTGCATTACTGATACATTTGTTACAATTCATGAAAGAACCTTTCTATAATTGTGTTATTAAGTATAGTCATGACTTACAGTAGGGTTCACTGTTTGGGTTATACAGTCCTATGTGTTTTTTCTTAATTTTTATTCTAGTAACATGGGTTACAATGTAAATTTTCTCCTTTGACCATATACAAATATATAATTCTGTGCTGTAATTATGTTCACACTGTTCTGCTACCATTACCACCATCCAATACTAAAATATTTCCATCACTCCAAATAGAGACTCTAGACAATTGAATCATTAATTCCCCATTCCATACCCAATAACAGCCCCTGATAACCTATATTCTACTTGCTGTTAATTCTAATTATTTCATATTAGTGAGGCCATACAATATTTGTCCTTTTGTGTCTGGCTTATTTTGCTTAACATGATGTCTTCAAGCCTTATTCATGTTGTTGCATTATCAGAACTTCATTCTTATTTATTTATTTGTTTTAAAGAAACTTTAGATTACATAAATGTTACATAAAAAATATGGGGGATTCCCATATGCCCCACTCCCTCCCCCTCCCACACTTTCCCACATTAACAACATCCTTCATGTGGTACATTTGTTACAATTGATGGACACATATTGAAGCACTGCCACCAATCATGGATTATAATTTACATTATAGTTTATGCTCTGTCCTGTGCAATTTTGAAAGTTATGACAAAATATATAATGGTCTGTATCTGTCATTGAAACGTCATGCAGGACAATTCCAATGTCCCAAAAATGCCCCCATATTACACCTATTTTTTCCCTTTCCCTCCCCTCAGAACCTCTGGCGGCCACTGCCTGCCCATCAATGATAAAAGTTCCTCCATTGCTAGAATAACAATAAGTCTATAGTAGAATAATAATAAGTCTACTTTTGTCCATTGTACACTCCCCAATCTAGAGGATTTGGGAATAGTGATGCTTACTCCACCTCTAATTGAGAGGGGGCTTAGATTCCATGGGGCAGATGGATGGAACTATCTTGCTTGCAGTTTTTACTATGAATAATATCCCATTGTATGTATACACCACACATTGTTTATCCATCCATCACTTGATGGACACTTGTGTTGCTTCCATCTTTTAGGAACTGTGAACAATGTCACTTTGAAATTGGTGTGCAGATATCTGTACAAGTCCCTGCTTTCAATGCCACTTAGAATTGCGATTGCTGGGTCATATGGTAATACTATACTTAACTTTCAGAAGTAACTGCCAAACTGTCTTCCACATCTGCTGTACCATTTTACATTCCCACCAACAATGAATGAATGTTTCTATTTTCTACATATTCTCTAACACTTGTAATTTTCAATTTTAAAAAAAATAGCCATTCTAGTGGGTGTGAAATGGTATCTCGGTGTGGTTTTGATTTGCATTTCCTTATTAGAAAATGATGTTGAACATTTTTTCATATGCTTGGTGGCCCTTTGTATATCTTCCTCAAAGAAATGCCTATTTAAGTCTTTTGCCCATTTTTAATTGGGTGGTTTGTTTTTTTGTTATTGAGTTGTAGGATTTCTTTATATATTGTGGATATTAAAACCTTATCAGACATGTGGTTTCCAAATATTTTCTCCCATTGTGAATGTTGTCTTTTTACTTTCATGAATACTTCCAAACTTATTATATGAGGCCAACATCACCCTCATACCAAAGCCAAATAAAGGTAACACAAGAAAATAAAATTACAGACCAATATCTCTTATGAATATATATGCAAATATCATTAGCAAAATACTAGCACACCAAATCTAATGGCACATTAAAAGAATTATGCACCATATTCAACCACCCTAGTGTGAAAGGGTGGTTAAACATAAGAAAATCAATTAATATAATACACCACATTAAAAGAATGAAGGGAGAAAAACACACATAATCATTTCAGCTGATGTAGAAAAGACATTTGGTGAAATTCAGCACTATTTCTTGATAAACAACAACAACAACAAACACTTAGAAAACTAGGAATAGAAGGAAACGTCCTCAACATGATAAAAGACATGTGAAAAACCCACAGCTAGCATCATACTCAATGGTGAAAGCCTGAAAGCTCTCCCTCTGAGATCTGGAGTAAGACAAGGATGCCCACTCTCACCATTGTTATTCAACATTGTACTGGAAATTCTAGCCAGAGTAATTAGACAAGGGAAAGAAATAAAAGGCATTCAGCAATCTGTTCTTGCTTCATGGATAAAATATCCCATCTCTTTTAGGATATTAATTAAATATGTTTTTTAAAGTTTTCTTCTGCTAATTGTGTTGGCTTATTATCCCCCAGGTTCCTTTTTTCTTCCTTGCTTCTATTTTGTGATTTGTCTTTCATGTTGGATGGCTTCCTCAGGATGTCTAATGATTCTTAGTTTTCTACTTACATTAAAAGTCAAGCACAAAAAGCTGATTGGAAGGTCTATGTGTGTGTATGCCCCATTAATTGGCAAGTTTCGCTTAGAGTAATTGGTGCTTGAGATCTATACGATCGTGTCCTTGCATGGATGTCTTTCTCTTGGGATTAGTCCATTCTGGAAATGTCAATTCTCCCATCTCTTGCCTGTGGTTTTCTGGGAAGAAAGAGTTTGAGAAATCTTCATTATGGTGACTTCATTCATTCCTTCTGTTTTCTTTCCTCTGCCTGCTACTTCTAAGTCTAGAGTCTCTGGTTCAATATTTCCATCAAGTAAACTACCAATATCCCACCTATATGGAAGAGGTGTAGTTGCCTCACTACTTAGAGTGGAAGAAGGGACTGGAGGTCAACTGAACTCTCTATAGGGATTCCTAATCAGTTCTGTTTTCAGCCTCTCATCTTACTCCTGCTTCTAGAAGTAAGTGGAGTCAATTAGATTTTCTGTGGTTCGGTGGCCATAATCACCTATTCAGTTTTTAATACAATGATACATATTTTTTGTTTGGGTAAAAAAAAAGACATAAATGTGCTATTTATGCTGGGCAAGGTGGATAATGTGGAGGAGACATGTAGGGACTTAACAAAAATTGAGTTGAGAAAGGTCAGGACAGAACCAACTAAAAAGTCCCAAAATGCTGTACCTTCTATTTGAATTCATTTTCTGGCAATGGGGTGCCTGTGAAAGGTTTTGAATCAAAGTAAAATTGTCCAGCCAAATGCTTGGGGAGATCATCTTCATCAAACATCTTTCTCTGTTCTTTTTCCCTCATTGCTTTTCCTTCTTTTATCCCATCCCTTCTTCCCTTTTGCTTCTTTCACAGCCTTCCTGATAAAAAAGGATTTAAAAATATATATATAAATATAAATATCTTAAATGGATTTCTTTTCTTTCAGTCTGAAATGTTTTATAAAACATCCCCTTTTAAATTCAAGTAACCCTTTAACTAATTTAGCTTTCTTGGCTTAAGTCATTTTTTTAGTAACAAGCACAAAGTTTGATTTATTTGAGGCAGATTTTTTATTATTAAAATGAACAGTTCTCACCAATCAGAAAGAGTCAGTTTTTAGAATAGATGAAAATGGATAGACAGAGAAATTTGGAGCATATTATGATCAGTGAACAGGAGGACAGCTTCAAGATTTGTGACTAAAGGTTGTCCAAGATTCCCATATTTTAAACATTTGCAGGCAAACTTAAAACCTGTTTAAAATAAGGAACTCCTGCCTCAAATACCAATTGCACTCAGCCTATGGAGAGAGAGTACTTACTTTATAAATGTCATCCAAGAGAGGGTCAGAGCTACCCACCTGGTCCCTATCTTTACCAGCTGTGAAAAGAAAAAGTTGTGAAGAGAGAGCTTCTTAAAAAATTCACATTCTGGCCTAGTGTGAAAAAAAGGGAAAGGAAGAAAATTTATTAAACACCTAATGTGTGCGAGGCAATATTGTATGTATCTTATTTCATACAATAATGATGAGGGGCAGATGATTTTAGCCCATCTTCAAATGGAGAAAGAGAAGCTCAAGGGTATCAATGGGTCCACATTACAGAGTGAAAAGAGGAGAGCAGAGTTTGCATGCAGGCCTAGTCTTGGCTCCTGCAGCTTGATTTCTGGGTTCTAAGAGAGTCAGAATAAATCACATGGTTTCTTCTAGTCATACATTGCAGAAGGAAAAAGAACTCCAAAATGCTACTGTATATTCAAAGGGAAAACAGGTCTCTTTAGTGTTTCCTTGTCAGTAGTGACAGTCTGTCTTCCCCAAGCTTGGTGCAGAGGGTCAATTTAAATCCTCTGAAGTGCCAAGAGCTCCATCT
>JAQZBX010016554.1:0-21827 GCA_029593785.1 Cabassous unicinctus | reverse complement strand
TAAGAGATTCCAACCGATACTGACTAATCCCACATGTCTGGGTAAGTGCGGGTCAAGATGGCCCTGGAAGACGTGCCAGAAACACCTTAAAGAGAATCTGCCTGAAGATCCAGCATGCGTTCCGGCTACAGCTGCTGTTTATTAGTGATGCTCATATTTTATGTATGTGAGCTGGAGAAGGAATGCTGTGGTAACACACAATATGTTGGAATCTGCGGATCATTGGCTTCACATCCATGTGCAAATCTACGACTTTCCATTATAGAAATGTGTGGACAATGTTTCATAGAATCACAGAATTATAGAGCTTGAAGGTAGGCAGCGGGGAAGGGAGAGAGTGATGGATCGAGCCCTGGACTAGGAATCACAAGAATGTGGGATTAGAAGCACCTCTGATATGCACAACGTTCCCAAATCTCCCCAAACCTACTTCTTCAGTTATCAAATGGAGCTGAGGATATTTACCATAAACAGCTGTAAAGATCAAACGAAATGATCATATTTAATATATTATGTTAAAGTAGCCAGGCTTCACTGATGATCACCTAATCCAAATCGCTCATTTTAAACCTGAGGAAAGTGGGCTTTGGGGAAATAAATTATTATTTTCCTTTAAACTGGTAATGGTTTAGCTCTTTACAGTAAGTACAGCTTTTTCAGGGGAGCTGTCCCCCTTGATTCTCAGAGTAAACCATGGCAGTCCCAAATGTAGCCTGAGTTACTTTCATTATATAGATGAGAATACAGACATGGCAACATGGAATTTCCAGTTATTGCCAAGAGTGTGACAGGAAGCCAAGGAGCATGGATTCCTGGAACTGGGAATGAGGTTAACAACGGGCTTTCCCTATGCTTGGAAAACTGCCACCTGAGGATCTTCAGGGTTGCCAAGGAGGCTTTCAAGACTTCTTTGGGGGGCAATTGGGTAGTTAACGTGGGGCCTCCCACCTTTTCCTATTTTAAAATTAGGCTTCATGTAGGATATTTTGTATATGCACAAAGGGTTCAACAGATTTTTGTTTCAAGTTTGAAACTCTTGAATTTTACTTTGATTCCCTGAGTTTATACCTAGAGAACCATGAGTCAGAGAGGCAAAGGCCCGGAGGACCACTGGGCAGTTTCACTGACTCCCAGGCCAGCACTTCTGCCAGCAAACTCACACTCTTTCCTTTCATGTGTTGGTGACATTTGTTTGACGGATCATCTATGGGTATTAAAAAAAAAAAGCTGATCTTTATATTGATGAAGGTGACAAAATTCTTTTGGAAGATGCAAATACTCATTATGAAATGATCTATATAGCAAACTGGAGAGCAGCTCGTTTTGAACTTGGTCAGATATATATATTATATATTTAATATACATATTAGACCAAAGGATTTGCTAGATAAAATTTTCAAATCCTGCTTCATTTAAAAGTTTGAGATAAAAGGCCAATGTTAAATGGACATTTGTGCCAAATATTTCTGATCATAATTTCTACGGTTTTAGAGAAAGTAGAGAACTGTAACTCCCCCCACCCCGGCACGGCTCCCTCATTTGCTTGCGTTCATTGTTTTTGCTAGTTGTTTGTGCTCATTGTCTGCTCACTGTTTTTGCTCATTGTCTGTTTGTTTATTCTTTAGGTGGCACTGGGAACCGAACTTAGGATCTCCCATGTGGGAGGCAGGTACTCAACTGCTTGAGCCACATCCGCTTCCTGCTTGTTTTTGCTTGTGGTCTGCTTGTTGTTTTGCTTGTTGTCTTGCTTGTTGTTTTTGCTTGTTCTTTGCTCATTGTTTGTTTTCTCTAGGAGGCACTGGGAACCTAACCCGGGTCTTCCCTTGTGGGAGGCAGGTGCTCAACTGCTTGAGCCACATCAGCTCCCAGAACTGTGCCTTTTAACATAATGGCAATGGAAAGTAAACTTTGGCTATCCTACAGCCAACAACATTTTTTCCTTCAGGAGAGTGTGAAATGGACTTCAGGCAGTTCTTCTCTTGGGGAAATTCCATTCGCAGGAGCGAGCAGAGTTCTTTGTGGATCAGAATCTGCCTCTGAGGAAGCCTGGCCATTTCCTCAAAGGACAGAAACCTATCAGAGCACACTGCGTTTCAGAGGAGGTGCCAACGTACAGCCCTAACCTCTCAGAATTCTTGGTGGGAAAGGACCACATCTTTATTTAGCGTTTTCTGGCAAACCAGATCCACAGCCAGGCTGCCAGAGATATGCCAGAGAGGTATTTTATTTCTTTGTTTTTCAACCCAGAAAACAATTTTTTTTTTCTTCCTACCCCTGGCCTCTCATTCGATTTTGCTTATTCAGCACAG
The DNA here is from genome assembly GCA_029593785.1 of Cabassous unicinctus. Classification (NCBI taxonomy): domain Eukaryota; kingdom Metazoa; phylum Chordata; class Mammalia; order Cingulata; family Chlamyphoridae; genus Cabassous; species Cabassous unicinctus. The sequence goes on along the minus strand of JAQZBX010016554.1, from coordinate 19,518 downwards.
ATCTTATTCCCTGCAAAGTGAATCCACTTAAACTTCCAGATGCTGGAAATCTGTAAGCAATCCTGGCCCCACAGAGAATGTTCTTTGAGAAATCACCAACTTTGCCTTCAACAGCAGGTGTCACTGTTGCAACAAAAAACTCTGACGATTCCAGGGCCTGGGCCAGCCGAGAGATATTTTTACCCAAAGAAGAAAAGGCCCAACATGAGACACAAACTTGGCACAAGAAATTCCCGAAATGAATGTGAAACCTCATAAAAGGCTGCAAATTATCAGCATGTCTTTAAAAGCTGAGCCGACGGCTTGAGGACCTATCCCAAATGGTAACCGTTAATGATCTCCCCAGAATCTGCAGCAGTAATTACACCCTCCAAGGATCAGAGCCTCCGTCCTAGCCTAACAGAGGCATAAAGGAACAGTGACCAAAGCATCTCTGCCCCCGGACCACCAACTCTGGGGTTACACAGATGGTTTTTGCTGTGTGTGTGCTGACTGGCACTCAAGGCCTACATCTCCAGAGGGTAATTCCGGCAAGCCCCTTGAGCACTGGCACTCACCGAGTTAAACCATTTGCCAAAGGACACCCAGAGAGTGAATGGAGGACCCAGAAAGCAGAGCAATCTCCCCTTTGACCCCACTGTTCTTTTCCCAGCTAAATCTGGCATAAATCGAACTACTAGGAAAACAACACGTTTTCTTTCTCCTGGATCACGTGCATGCCATAGAGTATGTGGATGAATCCAATTCTGAGACCACTTTGTGGCTGGGGTGGGGTGTGGCCGTGCCAAGACCATTTGGGAGGGTGGTAAGGGTTGCCTGAGTCAGTTAATATCTTTACTCTAAAACATGCCTGATTCTTTGAAAACATGGCCATTCATTTAAAATTCAAATATAATGAAATATAAATAAGAAACAAGTCAGAGTTTCCACACCTTCAGTCCCATGAAGATTGTCTATTTCAGTATCTGTACTGCAAAATGTCGACATACCCTTTAGCACGTGGCCACAGAATTAAATGCATTTGTGTATACATCCTAAATAGAGAAAACGATAGTAACGAAGAAAACTGGGGAGAGGACCAGGTGGGCAGAGAGTTTGAATCATCTTTCCAAACAGGGTCTTTAATCCTCGACAAGGTCAGTGTGGGAAAGCAGGTTTGGGCCCTGCAACTGCTGTTTAGAGGAGATGCTTATTCGTAACACACAAGACAAGCTTCCTAAGACCTTGTCGTGGCATCTGCAACACACTAAGACTGAACAGAGGAAGTTTTCCTGGGAGATGGGGGTGATAGTGTGTTAACAGCTCAGACTCTAGATTCATAAAGACTGGGTTTTAATACTTGATATGTAGCTAGGTAACTGTGCAACCTTCAGTGAGTCATCTGATCTCTCCAAGCCTCAACTTCCAAATCTGTGCAGTAGGATTTATAACAGTATCTACATTATGGGCTTGTTATAAGGATTAAATTAAAGGGAGAAAATGAATATGACAGTATTGAGCATAGACCCTGACATAGCAAAGGTTTAATGCATTAACTCTAATAAAAAGGTGGATTAATCCTTGGCACTGGTTCCACACGTACAATGCTTTATGGTAATAAGCATAGAGGTAATAAGGTCGTTTCAGCACACGAGGCATGGCAGTCAGTGGGAATGGACATCAGGAGTGCTGTTTTGTGCAGGGTCCTGAAGCCCAGTCTCATTTAAGTAGGAAACAATTTTGATCTTGATTATCAAATGCCTGTCTAGGGCATGGAAAGGAGCAGTGTTGCACAAGGACTATATATCTACTATTCCCAATCTAGGTCAACAGCCTCGATTTCAGTGAAGCCCAGAGTGGTCAGGGAAACCGCCTCAGGTAATGCAGTTCATTTTGTGGCAGATTAGATCCACGTGTCAGTCTCCAGGCTTTTCCTAAGGCCATTTTCCATTAAACTGTGCTAGTGCCACTAGGACAACCTAGGAGTCAAGTGAAAGGCCACCCTGTCTTCCACTTCTCCCCAACCTGGATGGAACACCACACTTAGGACACTCCAATCCCATCCAGCACGGTTCCATCAACTATCCATTTTGCTCATCTTTGAAAGACTGAAGCGGAAGTTCTAAGTTCCTCCCTTACCCTGTGAGCTTCCTGAGAGGAGCTTGTATCAACCACAGGCTCCAATGGGCACCTGTTTGCTTTCCCAGTCACCCATGAGGGCAAACATACTCTTGCCAAGGAGAAACTGATTCCAGTTAAATTGAAGGGCATTCTCTCTCCCTTGGCTTCTGGAAAAGGAGTGAATGATAACAAAACTACCACCAGCACATTTTGAATGAGTAATAACTACCAGAAAGTAAAAATCAGTAATTATTCCAAATGACAGGATTTGAGGGGGCCCCATCAGACAGCGTCCGGTGGCAGTGAATGTGTTTGCCTGTGCATTATGCAGTCCGGGGACAGTTGGTGCCAAGAAGCCTGGGTATGCTTCCTAGGAGTCTGTGTGAGGTAGGTGTCTCTGGGACACAATCTGTTTCCTTAGCTCTGTGCTCCTGTGCTTCTCAGGCAGAGAGGTAGCCAGGAAACCAGCAGTTCTTGAGCTGTATTCCCTGGATTCTTTTTGGAGTAGACGCTGGCAATTCAGAAAGGAGAGGAGCAGAAAATGGGGAGAAAATTGGAAAATGTGAGGAAATAGTATGAAAAAGGTCTAGCACAAAGTCCAAATCTCTTAAGAAGTTACTGGTGGGACTTTGTATGTGTATGGAACATTACTTGAAATGGGTAGGCTAAATCAGAACAATGAGCGATCATTTTTTTTGCCCCTTAGACAATGATTAAATAGAATAAAATGATATATAGGGAAGAAGGTAAGAAGGGTTTGGGATAATCAAACACAACTTGTGTGAAAATAAATTGTTGTAAACTATCTACAAAAGCTATAAAAATGTCCAAATCTCTGACCTGCTTCTAGGAATTTATCTTAAGGAAATTATAAGTCAAGTCTCTCTGTCTTTCTGTCTCTCTCTCTCTAATTATTTTTAATTAATAATTGAAGTCATTGTAGCCAATAATAGTATTACATCCATGTCATGGAGTGAAGCAGCCATTAAAAAAATAAACATTTATATTGTTTAATTTGAAAACCTGATAGTAATGTATTACAGATAGTATATACAGTATGATTTAATTGTATAATATACATATGTATATGTATGCATAAAGAAACAATAAAAGGCAAGCTGCAAAAATATTATAAGTAATTTAAAAAGACATGATTCCTACCCCTCCAATTAGTTAGCAAAACTAAATACAGGTTAACATCAATAACCCTTTATCTCTGAAGAGATTATGGTCTTTCTCCTTTCCTTTCCTTTTTTTACATTTCTCTGTATTTTTTATTAAGTATGCTTTGATATGTACTAAATGTAATGGAAGTTAAAATACAAATGAGTGAAATGTCACCCTGAATTTGAACATCCTTCTCTTCAAACAAGAAGCCAGTGGTTATTTGATTGACCTGTAGAGTTATTTCTTTAAAATTTTAAGGTTGGTTTTTTGTTTTTTTTTCAGTTTAGGAGTTCTGAATCTTTCTCCCTCCTCTTTCCAAGCTATGGTTTGGAAATGCCAACTTCCATCTGTTCACGTATTGACCTTGGTCATCAGGGAAGTAAAATTTTGCTGAAAAAGGAAATATAGAAGAGAATTTGGAGACTTAATATCACCTAAAACATGCAAAATATTTCTCTTCCTGAAAGGAACCCCAGAAAGCTAGGGACTTTATGGTGCCTGTTCACCTTAAAAGCATCTTGCAAGTCAATCATGTGCAGTTCTGGGACTTTGATCCCAAAGTAAGACATTTTGTGTCCCACTCAAATCCCTGTCCAACCAGCAAAATAATATTTTAAACTCAAAATTATAAAATGGGTTCAAGCTTGCAGTCTACTACATGGTTGTTTCATAAACATGTAGCCATGTTATTAATCTTTTATTTCCATTTAATAATGTTAGAAAATCCCCATTTTACTTATTCAGTTTCTACTGTTAGTAATTTAGGCTAAAACTGATAATTTTATGTACTGTGCCAGCCCAGCCTTCTTAAAATAAGGTTAGGCCATCGACTTGTTTTGCGTAATGGCATGTGGGAAGAAGTGACGGCCCCTAAAAATTTCATGTGATTCTCCACCTCTGTACCTTTCTTCATTACTGCATAGATGAAGAGGATCCAGTGGAGAACACTGAGGCCCAGAGAGCACTTTAAAGCTGGAACGTGGAAGACAGGAAAGAACCCGGATCACTAAGTCACTTCCTGGAGAAAGCCATCCAGGAGATTCGCCTGACAAAGAACTTCCACATTGGATTCTGCAGGTGAGAAATAAACGTGTGTTCTGTTAGGCTAGTAAGATTTGGGGTTGATAAATTGCCTTATATATTACAAAGCAGACGAACATTTACATGGCTCTTGCTAAATAGTACCAAAGTATAAGAAAATGATAATATTTTACTTAGCTTCAGAGCTATGTCTTTCACCTAAGACAAAAAAGAATATATATATATAATCATATATATAAATAAATAAATATCTATATATCTATATCTTTCCTCTTGGGCAGCACACTCCTTTTTGAAGAGTTTGCAACATCCTATTCTTACTTGGGAGAAATAAAGTGTTGTGTGCAAGGACACTGTTGTCACTACCTTTTGCTTGCTAAGTGCCGAAGCTCCTCACCTATTGCTTTCCTGGTTCACTCACCTATTGTCATTTTCACTCCTGGTAGCCTATCTTTTTTTTTTTTTTTTTTAAGATTTATTTTATTTATTTATTTCTCCCCCCACCTCATTGTTTGAGCTAGCTGTCTCTCTCTGTGTCTGCTCGCTGAGTGCTCTCTGTGTCTGCTTGTCTTCTCTTCCAGGAGGCACTGGGAATCGAACCCAGGATCTCCCATTTGGGAGGGAGGCACCCAGTCGCTTGAATCACATCTGCTCCCCACTTGTTGTGTCTCTCGTTGAGTTTCCTCATTGCGTCATCTTGATTCATCATCTTGTTGGGTCAGCTCGCTTCACCAGCCCATTGCGTCAGCTCCCTGTCTTGCTTGTCTTCTTTAAGAGTCACCAGGAACCAAACCCAGGACCTCCTATGTGGTAGGCGGGCATCCAACTGCTTGAGCCACGTCAGCTTCCCAGTCAATCATTTTTGGCATTTTAATTGATCAAATGGTTTTGGAGTGCTTACCCAGGATTTTCCTTTAGCACCTCATCAAAATTCATTTAACAAATGTTGATTGAGCTTCTGTATGTCCCAGGCACTGTATTAGATTCTTACTCTATTTTGGTAGGTAAACAGGCATAAGCTCTGACTTCATGAAGTCCACAATTTAGAATTCATTATATCTGATCTTTGCCTCCCAGCTTCAAGCACATAAATACAGTTGGGCAGCACCCTTAACTCATGCCCATTGATGCCCCATCATAAGCTAGTTTAGAATGTCTTTTGCCTGCTGCTTCCCATGAAGAGAACTAGTCAGGCAAAGAGCACTAAACCCTGAGCTAAGAGACTATCTTATATAGAATCGCCTATGGCGAGTTTTAAAGAAGTACAAGAATATTTACTTATGTATGTACTCATTCATTCCATTTGTTTATTTATTTATTTATTTATTTTAGAATGGACTAATTTTTACAGACCTGAAACTTTTCTAACATTCTGGTGACTATGAAGAGGAATATCTGTGATCAATAAAAATGTATGCATCCACTTGATATTACCTTTGTAACTCTTTCAACAAAAGAGATAAGTAGTCGGATAGATTGGATATATGTTAATGTATCTTCATTTGCATTCTTTTGCTATTAAAAAATGCTTGTTCACCATGTAGAAACATTTGAGGAACCAATGACTCTTTTGGAGTGCTAGTCAAGGTTTCAATAGCTGGCTCAGCCTTGAGAACCAAGTAATCAAAATTAACACCCTCAGTGTAAAAGAGAAAAGGTATCAGTGATCATATTTTGCAAAGCTGGCTGAACATCATATCACTCAGGTATAACCACATAACTTCTAATTAAACAATTTGATTTTGAATAACATTTTCCCTATTTTTTTTTTTTTTTTTTTTGCAGTAAGAACTAAAATAATGTAGGATATTTGCTAAGGCATTACTAGGAAGTTCTTTGATTTCTCCTCACTTTTCTAGTAGACTTTCTTTACCTTGATCAAGATGGTGGAGTAGATGTAAGAGTGTCTTTGGATTTTGACAAAAAGAGATTTGAATATCATTTGCCATCCTCACCAGCTACATGTACTTGGACCAATGATATAATTGAGGCTCAGTCTTCTCAACCATAAAATGGGGATAGTATTTAAGCTGTCTAGTTGTAGTGCAGTTTAAGTAATATAAAGTATGCAAAATGCCTTCATGAGTCTAGTAAAAAAACAGGTACTTAATAAATAGTTCTTCTTAGCAAAAATATCATGAATAAAACAATGTTAAACCAAGTTGGATTTTAGATAAAATCCTGCTACCCTTGGAGGAAGTTTTTGAATATGAACTCTACAAAATAAGTGAATTCTGTAGCCAGTGCAAATATTAATTAGCAGTCTAGCAAGAAACAGGTCACAATGCTGAATGTCAATGTGCTAAAATGTCTCCTAGTTACAAGACAGTAGCACCTTGCTAATTTGTCATAAGGGCCCCTGGAGCTGAGCGAGATGACAAAAATCTGTGTGAAGAAGAAATTCTCACTGACTAAATCAAGCTTCTGCAGTTCTGTAAAAAATGTGCTACTTTTGTTAGTTTTGCTTTGGAGTTTTTTAATGATATCCAGATAATTGACAGGGTCTCTCTACAGGTGAAAATCTATCCCTTCAACCATGAAATTCACAAAAAAAATTTCCATGTAAAATGGCAAAAATCTGCTTGGTGTAAACCTGAAACTAGAGAAATGTCCAAATTTAAATTTCTTTCTGAGTTTTAGTTGAACTACCTAAACATTTCCCAGAAGGCTCTATCTTCAAAATAAATCAATTAGGATGCATTAGCATCAGGAAAGTTTCAAGATTCTTTGGCATTCCCATATGAAAAGAGGGAAGCTTAACAGATGAAACCTGATGATAATAGCATGATCCATTTCAGAAATAGGCATTATTTGTTGAAAAGAGCCAACATTTTCTATTAAAACAATCTTTTGTTTGTTTTCTAATTCCAGATCGAGTGTGTGACCTTGGACCATACATGTCAAATGGGGACAAAATTTCATGCTCTTACAGTGTTGATAGAGGCAAATTATGTGATGAACTGGAAAACAGAATGCACTCAATAAGGGGTAGTATGCAATTTCTCTTATCAATAATGGTTAAAAAATATCTCCGGAAATTATCTTAGTTTAACAGGCTGCTAAGAAAAAACACCACACAATAGTTATTTTTTGCTTCTTGTGTTTTAGCAAGAGGAACTTATTGGCTAACTGTTCCAGATACTTGAAGGCTTGCTTCTTCCCGGCATCAGCTGCATTCTGGCTGGCCAGCAATCCTTGGGTTCCTGGGCTACCCCATCACATGGTGATGTTCTCTCCTGTCTCTTCTGGGTTCCTGCTGACTTCTCACTTCTGGCTCTTCCCCATGTTCTTCTCTCATAATGCCTCTAGAAATCCAAAGTAAGACTCATCCCCATTCAGTTGGGCCACACTGGAATTTAAAATAACATCTTCAATGGGTCCTATTTACAATGGGTTCATACTCATAAGGAGGTGAGTTAGGATTAAGAACACGTCCAAATTGGGGTATACCCAATTGCAAAATACCACAGTCCTACCTCTGAACCCACAAAAGACATTTTCACCCCATATGCAAAATATATTCCCCATACCAGTATACCAAAAGCCTTAGGTCATTTCAATAACATTCTTAAGTACAAAGTCTCATCAAAACCAGTTATGGGTATGCCTCGTCCTGGGGTAAAATTCCTCTGTTTGTGCGACTGCGAAACCTAGAAAACAATGTAATACAATGGTGAAATAGGCATAGGAGAGATATTTCCATTTAAGAAAGGACAAATAGGAAGGAAAACAGAGGTAGGTCATGGTTCCCAAACAAGTCAAAAACCCAGCAGGGCAAACTCCATTAAATCTCAAAGTTCTGAAAGCCATCTATTGATCAATGCTTTTATTAGAGCATCACCCCTACCCTTACCAAGTGCTTCTGTAGCAGCCATGCCCTCCCCAAATGCTGGGGCCAGGCCCACCATTAAGCACTGGTGATCCTGGATTCCTCTGTCACATGACAAGGCATATGGTGACATCATGGCAGGTCTCTCCCTTCTTTTCCATTGTTTTCAGCTTCTTGCATCTCTCTCTCTCTTTTACTCTTTCCCTCTCTTCATTCAGATTATAAAGGATTCCAGTAATAGGATTAAGACCCATCCAGATTGAGTTGGGTCATTCCTTCACTGAAGGAGCCTCATCAAAAAGTCCTATTTGCAATTGGTTCACACCCAAAGGAACAGATTAAATTTAAGAACATGTTTTTCTGGGGCACATACAGCTTCAAACCACCACAATAATTCACCCTATCACAGTACCAATTCAATTACTAATTCCTACCTTTTTACCCATAACAAATATTTAGAGAGACATAGAGCTATCATTCATTTCATACGAGGACCTACTAAAGACATATAAATTTTTTGAGGGGTGGCAATATGACATTTTTAAAAAACTTTTTATTAGAGTAGTAACATATACAACTCAAGTTTTCCCATTTTCACCGCTGTCAAATGCACAATTAAAGGAGGTTAATTGTATTCATAGTATTGTGGTATCATCATCAACAAATTAATTTTTAAAATCAGTGATGGGAGCAGATGTGGCTCAAGCAGTTGGGAACCTGCTTCCCACATGGCAGGTCCCGGGTTCAATTCTTGGTGCCTGCTAAAAGCAAAAAACACAAACAACAAGCCAACAAACAAAATAACCAACTCAGGGGAGCCGATGTGGCTCCGTGGTTGAGTGCCAGCTTCCCACATACGAGGTTCAGGGTTCAACACCCACCCTGGTACCTCACTAAAAAAAATAAAAAAATAAAAAAAAGAAATCAATGACTCAGTGGGAATTCAATTTAACAATGATTTTGTGGTAGTTCTTCCCTGTGCCCTGATTTGTGAGTCCCAATGTAGATGTACTCTCAACGATTAGAGTTTTAGAGTTGAACTTTTATTCAGAAGTGTTTGGCCACTCCATGTGCAACTGACAATCAAATTAATACCCTGGAAGGTTGCCCATGTTTAAGGGCAGAATAGAGGCCAAGTGCAGGGGAGGCAGTGACATGTTGTTTAAATCAACTTGATATGAAAATCTGGGGATCTGATTTCTGTTCTCAATTCTGCCTCAAACGTGCTGAATAGCCTTGAGCAAGGCATTTTTCCTCTCTGAGGTGAATTTCCTTATCTGAAAGTAATTATCCTCCCAAATTTACAGATTTCTCATGAACCTACTCTGTGCCCCAACCCTGCTAAATCTGCCCAAGTCTAGATATGCATCAGGAAATCTCTTGTTCAACAAAGAAATACATATAAATAACTAGCTTGTTTTTAACTTCTGTAAAAAAGCATTTAGAAGTTAGCTACTACACATTCTGGCTGGGCTTATTTCCATGCTTATTAGAGTTCATACTAAAGGAAAACACTCACCTGAGACTTTTGTCAGTAGAATAGTCTTGTGATGCATTCATTTACAAAAAAAATTTACATTTTTCTGTGTTTAGCAAATAGTAAAATTCCTCAGTTGAGATGTTTATGTCCTGCAACATGCTTTTGTGTTCTTTCCTGCCATAATTAATATTAAGATCTGTTTGACCTTCAGGGGTTAATGCATAATGGCATACACTTAGTAATTTGTCTTTGCCTATAAGCTTGTGCTATCAGGCTCTACCACTCTATTTCGAAAACAAACTTCCTTCCAGCAGTCAACCACTTTGTTCAAATGAGATCTTATTTATAACTGCAAGACATCAATAAGACAATCTCCAGAGCTTTTATAGTGCACATTTCATGCCTCACTTAATTCTCATGAGAAATCTGTAAGTTTGGGAGGGTGATATTATTACTCCCATTTTAGAGATGGAAAAACCAAGGCACTAGCTTGTTCCAGGTTATAGAACTTAATCAGTGATAGAAGCTGCACTCACTTTGGTTCCAGTGTGTACAGAATCACTATACTGTACTGCTTTTCACAAAAATTACACATGCAAAAAGTAGCGTTAATTTGGTAAAAACAGGTTTGTTTTACCAAAAGTTCCAGACTCTTCAACCTAACTTTCCTCAAGGGTAGCCATCAAAGTGGTTCTTATTTCTGGAGTAACTCAAGTCTTAGCCCTTAGACTTGACTTTTCTCTATCTACACTACTCCTTCAGTCTTTCTCTCCAGTTGCATTGCTGTAAGAACGATTGAAACACGAGTAACCCCATAATTGCTTTCTGGATCTCTTTCCTGAACTCCAGGCATCTATGTCTAATTACCTACTTGACATCTTTTTTTGCATAATTTAGGCATCAAAAGTTATATCTAAAACCAAAGCCTGGGCACACACACACAAACACATACCACACACTACTGCTCCTTCCATGTGTGAGCTTCCCCACCTAAATAAGTGTCAGGGGAGTGGGTGTAGCTCAGGGGTTGAGCGCCTGCTTCCCATGTACGAGGTCCTGAGTTCAATCCTCAGTACCTCTAAAAAAAAAAAAATAATAATGACAGTCCATCCGTGCACTTGTTCAAGACAAAAACTTGCAAATCAGTCATATTCAATGGCTGTGTTTCTCTAGCGGTTTGTTTAGAGAATGCTGCTGTTTCTGTCTTCAGTATAAATCCAGAATCTGAACCCCCACCATTTCTGTGGACACAACCCAGATCTGAGGCACCATCTCTCACTGAATTATTACAATTGCCTCCAAGTTTGTCTGCATTTCTCCTCTTGCCTCCATAAAATGGTCTATTCTAAACACAGAAACCAGAGTGATCCTTTTTATGTGGAAATCAGATCCTGTCACTCTGCTGCTCACACACTTCTGGTGGTTTCCATTTCATCCTAAATAAAAACCTATTGACTCCTACATAAACTGTCTCTCTGCTACTTCACTGACCTCATCCCCTGCCACTCCACTTCAGCTTTGCCCACTCCCTCACTATTGCTTGAACATGAGAAACATGCTCCCACTACAGGGTCTTTCCCTCATGGTTACTTCTGTTTGGAAAGCTGTTTTGTGTGTTTGTTTGTTTCAGGTATTCTCATGGCTCATTCCCATGCAGTTCCTTAATCTCTCTGCTAAAAAAAAAATCCTTACATTGTAGAGACATATCCTGGAGCACTTTAACAACAGTGATGTCCTTCACCACTCCCTTACCTAGCTATATTATTCTTCATAACATTCAACACCGTCTGGCATGGTCCATAATTTTGGTTGTTAGTCTGCTTCCTCTGACCACAACCCCTCCTAGAATATTTTCGCATGGGGACAGAGACTTTGTTTATTTATTTATTTTTTTGTCTTTGCTGAATGTGAAGACCCATAGTGGTAAGTCAGTAAATATCTGTTGAAGAAAAGAATGAAAGAATCTCTTAGAAACTTCCAGGGTTCATGGAGCACAGTTCCACAAACAGTCCTAAACCAAGTGGCTTTAGTAGCAGAGGGCACAAGTAAGGCAGTGGGATGAACTGAGGTATCCAGGAAGGAAGGTGGGACCTCATCTGACTTGGCTGCCATGTTGTTTCCAGATCAGAAGGACCAACAGTCTAAATAAAAATCTTCCCAACCATTAAAGGGGCCAATGGTGGGAGCAGTCTTTTGTTTGAACCATGCCAGTGTGAACATCCAATGTGATCTGGTCTGAAAAGTGGGGTCCAGGAAGTGACACTTGCAGTAATGAATCAAGTAAAATTTTCAGTGGACTTGGAGCAGAGGAAATCTGTGACTGGGATACAGGACACAAAAAAGAGTCAGGTCCCAGGATGACTGACTACAGATTGGGGTTCAGTACCAAACCCAGCAAGTCACAAGAAAGAGAGAGGGAATCCCAGTGCTAATTGGATCCACAGCTTCTCATGAGAGGCAGTGCTTGATTCAGTCTAGATTCTGAGGCTGGGAAAGCATCTCAGTTACTAAGTCCAGACTTCCCTGCCTGTGGTCTATTCCCTTGGGGGCTGGGATCCGCAGGTGCTGAGCCTTAGCACCTGCACCAGCGCTGAGCTAGGGAAGACAGGGCTGACACCTATAGCTATAGCGTAGCAGATTACCTTTCTGGAGGTTTCTCCAGCTTATGTTTATGGCATTTACCTTCTGTTCCTTTTGGTGTGTTTGTTTGTGTAAAGGAAGATGAAATAACCTTGTACAACATTGTGCCACTTGAAAATAAAATGAATCTTCAGACTTTTTAAAACAAGGAGATAATGAGGTAAACAAACCCCCCTGTCTCCTGCCCACCTCTCTCAGGTGTGCCTGCTGTCAGAATTCTCCTGTTATAACAACCGTACTTCTGAATACACATAATTCCTTCTATGTGCAATGATTTTACTTGAATCTCAGTGGATCCCACAGTCCATCTTCCCCCAGAAGCTTTTGCTAATCTCAGCCAACATTTGCTCTCCCCTACTAACACCTGGCAGCTCTAACTCACTGAGAATTTGAAATGTTTGCTCTGCCTATTGTTTCCCCAAATTGCTCCAAATTTATATCCCTATCCCAGATTTCTAATCTGAGCACAGACCGATATATACAATTGCCTAGTGACATCTCCATTTGGATAGCTCAAAGGAAGCCATCTTAAACTTCAAAACTGAACTTGTGGACTTATCCTTTCAAATCTAGTTTACTTCCATGAGTGACACCAAAATCCATCCTGGGATATCTCACTTGGTTTAGCACCTGCTTAATCTTGAAAACTACGTAAAAGACAGACGCTGCCTTATTCCCAAACCAAATGTGCAGGCACAGTAGGCACAGGCTTGAGTTGACAAGTTCAACAACATCAATTGTAACAAATGTATCACACTAATATTACACAAATGCAATGTTAACTTTGTATCTGATATAAAGACTATGGAAAACCTCTCTTCTCTGCTCTACCACTTTCCTGGACTTGGAAATGCCAGTGATTTACTGAGTTGGCTACTTGAGAAATTTTCATTTTCAGAAAAATGATGAACTTTGTTATTTGATTGGCCTTATTGATGAAAACTATTAAAATGCCATCAATATACACTTTTTAAAAGATTTATTTTTATTTATTTACACCTTCTCTCCCGCCGCCGTTTGTGCTCACTGTCTGCTTTCTGTGTCCATTCACAGCACGTTTTCCTCTTTGCCTGTTTGTCTCCCTTTGTTGCGTCATCTTGTCAGGCCGTCAGCTCTCCGCAGGCACGGGCCAGCCTGCCCTCACCAGGAGGCCCCTGGAAAAGAACTTAGGGCCTCCCATATGGTAGACAGGAGCCCAACTACTTGAGCCACATCTGCTTCCCATCAATATACACTTTTAAAAGATACTTAATAATGAAATGAAAGCTATATTTTTAAATGCTTCAATGACACCTTAAGAAAGTAGGGACTACTTAGAGGCCAAATACAATGTGAAAGAAGTAAAAAAGAGAAGTAAGGAGAGTAATAATATAAGCTGTCTCCTTGAGAATATTTGCTAAAAGGATATATTTGAGACTCAGTTTTTACACAGAGCACAGGGAACAAATTTTCAAAGCTCAAGTCCCACCCATCATGGGAAATCCAATTTGAGATTTCCCACCTAAGCTTGTGGCCTGAAATAGCTGTATCTCTAGCATAAGAGTGAACTAGAATTAGCATACCCTCTAGTCAACAGTAGGGAAAATCACTTGCCCCAAAACCTTGCTACTAGGTTGAAGGTAAAAGAAATCTTCCCTGAGAATTCAAAACCATAGGCTGAACCACATATAGGTTTGGAGACAAAATCCATATTCCTTGAGTAGTATGAAAAATGTCAAGCCAGGGTTGAGTGTCCCCACAAACCTGGTAGAAGCAAATGAAGTTCTTCTCTGAAGGAACTTGCCTTATTAAAATGCAGACTCTCAGGACCCACCCATAACTTATTAAATTAAACTCTGTAAACATACACACACGTAGAAAATGCCACAGATAAAGTTACAATAAATATGAATTATCAGTAAAAGAAACAAAATAAAAGAAACAAAAACTCAAAATATGCAAGGAGTCAAGCACCATAGCAAGAGTGAGCAGAAATAAGAAAAAATGGAATCACACCGAAAAGATGTCAAATATCTAAATAATCAGACACTGAATGTCTTATATTAATTTCTGAAAAGTTATGAATCCCTTATTGATATTTTATTTTTTTTAAATGGAATTCTAATTCAGTACATCAGAGAGGCCAGCCTGCTAGTCTTCATAGCTAAAAAACTCTGCTGATCTATGAACCATATATTAAGTAGGAAAATTTTGATCTTATATTTAATATGTTGTATTAGGTTTCTGTTGCTTCTATAGCAAATTACCACAACTTAGAATCTTAAAGCAACCCAAATTTATTATCTCAAGTCCAAGTTGGCTCTGCTGAGCATTCTGTTCCAGCTTTCAGAAGGCTGAAATGAAGGTGTTGGCTGGCTGGGCTTTTATGGGGAAGCTCCTGGAAGAAACCACCTCAAAGCTAATTCAGGTTGTTGGCAGAATCTGGTTCCTCGTGATTATAAGACTATGGTCTGTTTCCTTTCTGCTTGTTATCTGGGGATACTCCAAGAGGCTTCTTGCAGCCTTTGCATGTGGGTCTCAACATCTCAGAGCAAGTAACTGTGTGATGACTCTTTCTCACACTTCGACTCTCTCTTACTCTACTTCTGCTTCACTTCTCTTCTGCCCCTGGTAGGAGGCAGAAGGCTTCATGGGACTAGGGTGGACCCATCTGAATTATCCAAATTAGTATCCCCAACTTCAGACCTCTAACCTTAATTTACATTTGCAAAATCTTTTTTTGTTATTTAAATTAAAATATTCAGTTTCCAGGGATGAGGGCATGAACATCTTGGATGGGCCATTCTATGCACCATATATATATATATATATTTTTAACTTTATTTTTAAAGAAGTTTAAGATTACAGAAAAGCTACATTGAAAATGTAAGGAATTCCTATATAACCCACCTTCTCCCCCTTTCACAATTTCCCCCATTAATAACATCTTTCATTAGTGTGATACATTTGTTACGATTGATGAACACATATTGAAGCATTGCTACTAACCTGGTCTATAGTTTACATTATGGTTTACACATTTCACCGTACAATTTCATAGGTTTTGACAAGATGTATAATGGTCTGTATCTGTCATTGCAATATCA
Source organism: Cabassous unicinctus (assembly GCA_029593785.1). Classification (NCBI taxonomy): domain Eukaryota; kingdom Metazoa; phylum Chordata; class Mammalia; order Cingulata; family Chlamyphoridae; genus Cabassous; species Cabassous unicinctus. Next base: position 4,175 of record JAQZBX010016554.1, on the reverse strand, counting down.
TGCAGAACAATATCAATGTCCCCAAAATGCCCCATGTTACACCTATTCTCTCTCTCTCCCCTACAAATATATTAAGAAAGATTAGAAAGGCTTGATAATATCTTTAATGAAGGATGACTTAAAAATAATGAATGTTTATTAGCGAAATACATGAAATAGTAAAAATTAAAACAACATAACAATTGTAATTACATTATTGGAGAGAATAAATGGAAGATTAGACACAGTGCAAGAGAAAATTGGAGAAATTATTCAGAATTCAGTAAAGAGACAACTACGTGTCATGTAGGAAAGTGAAGTTGAAATACATGCAGAACAGGTCAAAATTGTAAACTAGCATCAAATTGGAGTTCTTAAAGGAGGTAGTAGAGAGAATGAAAGACAAAACAATATTAAAATACATAATAGCTGAAAAATTTCCAGAATTGTTAAAAAAAACTATCCTTAGATACAGAAATGCCAATAAATCCCAAGAAGGATAAATAAAAAATCCTTATATAGACACATCAGCATGAAACTGAAAAAAAGAAAAAGACAAAAAGAGCAGATCTTGGAAGAGAAATAAAAGGATGATTACACTTACAAAAATGACAACATGTTTGAGATCTGATTTCTCAAAAACCACAGAATGAAAGCCAGAAGATAGTAAGACTTTCAATGTGCTGCTGAGATAAAAACTGACAAGTTAAAATTATAAATTACTACTTCTGTGAAGATGGTGGACTAGAAAGTCATGAGACTCTCTTCTCTCACAGAAAAATAGCTAGAGGACAAGCCTAGAAAAAAATCTAGGTTTTAGGAAACCAGGGGAAGGCTGGACACCACCCAGAAGAGAGAGCTGCAAAGGAAAAGAATCACGATGGCAAAACTGTGAATTAAAAGTGGCAGCTGCTACTGCCGGCACCCTCTCCCACACTAAAGACACTTTTGAATTCTCAGACCTCTGGGCTGGCAACTACAAACAAAAGGGGCCCCAGGGATCTACCTCCCCAGGAAAAGGGAGAGAAAGGGACATAGCCTAAGGCTGACTCAGCTTTTGACCCACAAATTTGGTCTGCCATGCCCCATGAGCCCTTCCAAGCCAGGTGGCTGAGCCAGCTCAGGACTAAAGAGATCCTGGACTAGAGATCTGACCCTCTCAATCTCCGTCTCTGCTAACTGGAAGTGATTGTTGAGGATAAAGAGGAGAATGGAATTATTTCTTACCCAGGAAAAGGGAGGGGGCTGCCACTAAAGGTTGGAGAACTGTCTCTGGAAAGTTTGAATTACAAGGCACTTAGCCTACAGCAGGAACCCCTATCACATTGATCCTGTCCTTTCTGCAAACACTCTGACGAGGCATTGAATGGAGAGGGCTGCCAAAGAGCACCGTCTGCCGGCAGACCAAGGCAGTATGTGAGGAAACTGAAAGTAAATAAGTGAGAGGGGATTTTTCCGACCTTTATAGCTTCCCTGCCCAAGGCCTTAGGAAGGGGGTCTTCAACCCATTACAGGGTCAAGAGCCTAGTTTTGAGCAACTAACAGGGACAATCCTAAAAACCCAGGTTGAATCAAGAATCAAAGAATAACAATAGCACACAGCCTCTCGCTAGTAAATCCCTATGAAGGAGAGAGAAACTGAGCATCTGAGTAAACTCAGCATCCTAATCAGATGCCTAGAAGTCAGCAAAAAATTACAAGCTATACTAAAAAAATGGAAGAGATGGCCCAAGGAAAGGAATATACCAAAGCCCCAGAAGAGACGTAGGATTTGAGACAACTAATTAATGAAAGACACACAAATTTCTAAAATCAATTTAATGAGTTGAAAGATAATATGGCGAAAGAGATAAATGACATCAAGAAGACATTGAGGGAGCACAAAGAAGAATTTGAAAAACTGAATAGAAAAGTAAGAGCTCATGGGAATGAAAGACATGATAGGAGAGATCAAAAACACATAAGAGGCATAAAACAGCAGACTCGAAATGATAGAAGAAAGAATATGTGACACCAAAGACAGAACAGCTGAAATTGAAGACAGAAAAGAACACAGAGAAAAAAAGAATGGAAAAAATTGAGCAGGGGCTCAAGGAGTTGAATGACAACACAAAATGCAACAACATATGTGTCATGGGAGTTCCAGAAGGAGAAGAGAAGGGGAAAGGGGCAGAAAGATTATTTGAGGAAATAATAGCTGAAAATTTCCCAACTCTTATGAAAGAAATGAACTTATATGTCCAAGAAGTGCAGTGTACCCCAATCAGAAAAAATCTAAATAGACCTACTCTAAGACACATACTACTCTGAATGTCACATGTCAAAGATAAATAGAAAATTCTGAGAGCAGCAAGGGAGAAGCAAACCATCACATACAAGGGAAGCCGAGTAAGAATTAGTGCAGATTTCTCATCAGAAACCATGGGGTCAAGAAGACAGTGGTATGATACAATTAGGATACTGAAAGAGAAAAACTGCCAGCTGAGAATTCTTTATCCAGCAAAATTGTCTTTCAAACATGAAGGTGAGTATAAAATATTCACAAAGAAACAGAAACTAAGAGAGTTCGTAAAAAAGAATCCATCCTTGCAGGAAATATTAAAGGAAGCCCTGGAGTGTGAAAGAAAAAGACAGGAGAGAGAGAGGCCTGGAGGAGAGTATAGAAGAAAGAATAGCAGAAAGGATAACCAAATGAGTAAAAAGATCGATGAAAATAAGATATGACATTTGAAAATCATAAATCAAATTCCATTTGGTGGAAATCAAATTTCCATTTGGTGGAATTCCATTCCACCAAATCATAAAATGGTGGAAGTAAATAAAGCATTTACAGTAATATCATTGAATGTGAATGGATTAAACTCCCCATTCACAATCAAAAGATATAGGCTGACAGAATGGATAAAAAAACGTAAACTATCCATATGCTGCTTACAAGAGACTCATGTTAGATGCAGGTATACAAACTGGTTGAAAGTGAAAAGTTGGAAAAAGATACTCCATGCAAATAGTAACCAGAAAAGAGCAGGGGTAGCTATACTAATATCAGACAAACCAGATTTTAAATGGAAAAATGTTATAAGAGACACAGAAGGCCATCATATATTAATAAAAGGGACAATCCACCAGGAAGATATAACAGTCAAAAATACCTATGCACCTAACCAGGGTGCCCCAAAATACATGAGGCACACACTGGCAAACTGAAGGGAGAAACAGATGTCTCTACAATAATAGTTGGCGACTTCAATGCACCACTTTCAGTATTGGATAGAACATCTGGAAAGAGGATAAAGAAAGAAACAGAGAGCTTGAATAATATGATAAATGAACTAGACCTAACAGACATCTGCAGACCATTGCACCCTAAAACAGCAGGATATACTTTCTTTACAAGTGCTCATGGATTCTTCTCCGAGGTATACCATATGTTAGGTCACAAGACAAGTCTCAAGAAATTTTAAAAGATTGAAATTATAAAAGTACCTTCTCAGATCATAATGAAATGAAACTGGAAATAAATAATAGACAAGAAAGAGGTAAATTTGCAAATGTTTGGAAGCTAAACAACACACTCCTAAATAATCAGTGGGTCAAAGAAGAAATTGAAAGTGTAATCAGTAAATGTATTGAGACAAATGAAAACAAAGACACAATTTATCAAAATTTATGGGATATAGCAAAAGCAGTCACGAGAGGGAAATTTATAGCCCTAAATGCCTATATTAAAAAAGAAGAAAGAGCTAAAATGGAAGATCTAACTGAACAACTGGAGAAACTAGAAAAAGAACAGCAAACCAATCCCAAAGCAAACAGAAAAAAAGAAATAATAAAGATTACAGCAGAAATAAATGAAATTGAGAACAGAAAAATGATAGAAAAATTCAACAAAATCAAAAGCTGGTTCTTTGAGAAACTCAATAAAATCGACAAACCCCTAGCTAGACTAACAAAAAAAAAAAAGAGAGAGAAGATGCAAATAAATACAATCAGGAGTGAAAGGGGGGAAGTTACAACTCACCCTACAGACATAAAAAGGATCCTAAGAGGATATTATAAGAAATATGAGTTTGGGTAACATTGCATATATAAGCCTGTTTTTCATTGAAATTTAAGGAAGATATGTTAATATTATAATACGTTAATATCAGGAAAAATGCAATAAAAGCAGACTATGGATGCTAAAAAAAAAAAAA
>JAQZBX010016553.1:0-36378 GCA_029593785.1 Cabassous unicinctus | reverse complement strand
CAACAAGCAGGAGCAGAGATGGTTTAAGCCATTGGGTGCCTCCCTCCCACATGGGAGGTCCCAGGTTCAGCCCTGGTACTTCCTAAAAAGATGAGAACACAATGAACAAACACGGAGCAGACAGCAAGTACAAACAATGGGGGGGGGGGGGGAAATAAAAACAAATCTTTAAAAAACAAAACAAAACAGTATGTGGGTGCAGATGTAGCTCGGTGGTTGAGCACCTGTCTCCCATGTATGAGGTCCCGGGTTCAATTCCTGGTACCTCCTAAAAACAACAACAACAACAAAAACAGCATGGCACTGGCACAAAGACAGACACAGACCAACGGAACTGAATGGAGACTTAAGAAGCTCTCACATGTATAGCCAACTGATTTTTTATAAGGGTGCCACGTTCACTCAATGGGAAAAGAATAGTCTGTTTAACAAATGGTGCAGGGAAAACTGTATATCCATATGCAAAACAATGAAAGTGGGCCCCTACCTCATACCATATAAAAATCAACAGAAAATGGATCAAATTCCTAAATATCAGAATCAAAACCATAAAACTAGAAGAAAACATAGGGAAGTATCTTCAGGACCTTGCATTAAGCAATGGTTTCTTAGACCTTTCAGCAAAAGCATGAGCAACAAAAGAAAAAAATAGATAAATGGGATTTCATCTAAATTAAAAACTTGCATTTCAAAGGACTTCATTATGAAAGTTAAAAGTAAATCTACACAGTGGGAGAAAATATTTAGAAACCACTTATCTGAGAAGGATTTAATATCTAGAATATATTAAAAAAGATTACAACTCAACCACAAAAAGACTAACAGATCAATTAAAAAATAGGCAAAATACTTGAATAGACATTTCTCCAAAGAAAATACACAAATGGTCAAATAGCACATGAAAAGACACTCAACGACATTAGCCACTAGGTAAAAGCAACTCAAAACCACAATGAGACATCATTTCATACCCACTAGAATGGTTGCTATTAAAAAAAAAAAAAGGCAGAAAATAACAAGTCTTGGAGAAGTTGTGGAGAAATAGGAATACTATTTCATTGCTGGTGGGAATGTAAGATGGTGACATCGTTGTGGAAAACAGTTTTGTGGTTCCTCAGAAAGTTAAGTATAGAATTACCATATGACCTGGCAATTCCACTTCTAGATATATACCCAAAAGAATCGATAGCAGGCACTTGAACAGATATTTTCCCACTGATGTTCATAGCAGCATTATTCACAATTAACATAAGATGGAAGCAACCCAAGTGTCCATCAAACAATGAATGGATGAAGAAAATGTAGTATATACATACAATAGAATATTATTCAACCATAAAAAGGAATGAAGTTCTGATACAGACTAAAATAGCATAAATGAACCTTGAAAATATTACATTGAGTAAAACAAGCCAAATACACAAAACTATTGTACGATCTCGCTGCTATGAAATAATTAGAATAAGCAAATTCATTGACCCAGAAACTAGGGTATAGGTTATATATATGGGGTAGGAGTAGGGAATGGGGAATTAATGCTTAATTGGTACAGAAATTTCTGTTTGGGCTGATGGAAAAGTGGTGATGGTAGCACAACACTGTGATTGTAATTAATACCACTAAAGTGTAAATTTGAATGTGGTTAAAAGGAAAAATTTTAAGTCATATAAATATTAGCAGGAAAAAAAACCAACAATAGGACTCTACAACAGAACAGTGAACCCGAATGTAAACTATGTGCTATAATAAATAGTACAATGATTTTCTTTCATCAACAGTAACAAAGGTACCCTACTGATGCAAATAATAGAGAAAATTGTGTGTATGAGGGGAGTATATGGAAACCTTGTATTTTCTGCATTATTTTCCTGCCAACCTACAACTTCCTTAGTAAAAAAATAAAAGGGAAAAAATAGCGTCCAAATATTCAATGCACAGTGTATCCAGACCCAATTTTATTATACTGTTTCTATCTTATTTTGTTACATTATGGCTAAACCTAAGAAAGTTTAGTTTTTATTCTTTTTCAATACAGTTATTAACTTTGAAACAACAACCTAAAGAAGCATTCAGATTGCTAGGTTTGCTACTTAATATATTTATGATCCTGTACAAGTCACTTAATTGAGTCTTGGATTTCTCATCTGTTACTATAAAATGGGTATTATAATAATACCTAGCCCCAAAAGAATGGTGAAAATATGAATGAAAATAATGAAAGTAGAGTCCCTAACATGGTGCTTGGCATACAATATGGTATCAGTAATGTTAGTTCCTGAGACAAGGACCTTGATGCAGGTAGTTTATTTCAGAGGTCATCTCAGAAAGCTTAAGTGAGAGCTTAAAGAAAGAAAGACAAGAAAAGGAGCAAAGCCAAAAAAGGGTATCTTAATCAATGGGATACTGTTGTGGGACGCTGGGGCTCCATCCCACTAGGGACTTGTGAGGAACCATGTAGAACATCATGCCTGTCAGTGGGCACAGTAAACCCATCTACCATAGCAGTAAGCAACTCAAATAGGCCAAGGGGAAGTGGGGTGTGGTATCAGCAGCATCTGCTATAGTTCTCTTTCCCTTCTTCAACAATCAATCAAAGAATTTACTAAATGACCACTAAGCACCCTGCACTAGAAGTCAATACCAGTGTAAGTTTATTGTAAGAGTTCTCAAGAAACATGCAAAGGACAGAATAAAGTTCGTGGAAGACTTAGAGAAGCAGGGCCTGGGAACGAATTTGAAAAACGGTTAGTATTTTAACAGTTGGCTAGGAGTAAAGAAGAAATTATAGATTGAGTAAATAATATAAAAAGAGCTTCCATTTATTAGTTGCTTATAATGTGTAACGTACTATGCCAAGAGTATTGCATTCATTGCCTGATTTGAGTCTCACAAAAACGCTATGAAGTTGACATTATTATCTACCAAATTTTATAGATAACTGCAGCTCAGGGTTTAGTTTACTTATGAGTAGTACGAACAGGACTTGTCCTGAGGTATGTTGATTTCTAAGGTTTTGCTTTTAACCACTAGACTATAGTGGCTATAATGCTGACTACTAAGGGATAGTTTAGGAAAGAGTTCGTTAACAGTGGAAAACAAGAAGGGTATCAGGTTACTGAGGATCAACAGTGTGTTGGATATATAAGTTAGAGAATGAGACACACAATTAACTTTGGAGCCTGTGTCATTTGGGAAGAGAGCTTTCAACTTATGGGGAGAAGGTGAGGGTATGACTAGGAGGAAAGCTGAGGGTCTGAGGACAAAGGAGGGGAGGATTGGAAATGGAAGTCTCAAGGGAAGACTTCTCCTTCTTGACTTCCTAATTTTGAGTTGTGGCAGGTGGTACGTTACTGAGCTCTCCAAACAGCCTCCGGCAGGGAAGTTGTGCTGAAGATGGTTTGTGTTTGAGTGGGAACAAGTCTTTGGAAAGCTGTAAGGGCCAGTTCAACCAAGTCCCCTCAGTCCAGGCTAGTCTAGTTTCCTTCATCTTCGCTATCAAATCCACATCTCTCCACATCTCCAGTGGAGGGATATGACAGAAAAAAAGAAGAGGAAGATAAGATATGCAGCAGCAGTTATTTGCCTCTGCTAATATTTAGGGCAGACTGCTCATATTTTACTCCCTTTCTTGTAATTTCCCAATTAATAGCACTTCTAGAATTGTGCAGTCCAATATGGTAGCCCCTAGATACATGCATCTATTGAGCACTTTGAAATGTGGCTTGCCCAAATTGCGATAGGCTATAAGTATAAAATAAACATCAAGTTTCAAAGACAGTATGAAAAAAAGAATGTAAATATCTCATTAATAAGTTTTATATTGATCACATGGTGAAATATTTAGATATAGTGAATAAAATAAAATATATTATTAAAATTAACTTGACTTACTTTTACTCTTTTAAATGTGGCTTCTGGAAAATTTAATATTACACATGTGACTCACATTATATTTCTCCTGGTCAGATTTGTTCTAAAACATTTCCCCACAAATGTCAAGGGTTTCTTATATAAGATGAGATTATATAACAGTGCCACAACATTAGCAGTGCCATAACATTACAAGTTTGTATATGTTTGTAGCTCTCAATACAATCATACCCAAAACCTCCTTTTTATAAGAAATATTTTTAATGCTCCTTTTATTAAGCTGAAATAAACTTCACAGATAACATAACTCATCCTTACACATAATTTCTAAAAAAAAAAACCCAATGAAATGCCCTAACTGTAATATAAATGAGAAATAAGAAGAAAGTAACTTATAATTAACTAATATACATATCAATATACAAAGCTTATATGTGAATAAACTAGAAGAAACAGTGAACTGGTCAGATGCTTGTATCTATAGGTAGAATCACTGTAATGTGTCAATTATAAATGCAGAAAGAAAAAAGCACAGTGTATAGGAGAACCAAATACTACAAATGGTCTTGTGAGTGACATGATTTTCCTAAAAATTAGTAAAGTCTGAATTTTAAAAGGTGCAACCTTTCCTCAAATTTCCTCAGCATATATTAAAACCATGAAAAAATATTTGTATATGTAAAACAGAGATGGAGATTCAAAATTTTTAAATGTAGTTTTCACCTACATGATTGGAACATGAGAAGGTTAGGCAGAAAGTGGGACAATTCTTGTTTGTGCAGAACAGTCCCAGATATTGCAAGGCATCTATCTTCCTGGCTCCCACCTACTTACTAAATGCCCCTAGTGACCTCCAAACATTGTTTGAACCAAAAAGGCAATTCAAATTTCTGAACGATCCTCCAGGCAGTGGAACTGCCCCAATTGACAGCCGCAGGTTTAGATGTTTGTTTACACTCTTAAAAATCTCAAAATAACATAGATTCCACAATGTGTTATTTTACCCCAGACTTTTTTTTGGATACACAAATATTTTGCTACCATGGAATTCTTTCTTATCCCTATAATTTAATTCTGTTTACTTTTATTAAGCTTATTGCCATTTGTGGTGGTTTTTAAATATGTTCACAAACTATTTGACACTTCTCTTTCAAAAGGTGGAGCCCAATTCCACACCCTTTGAGTGTGTGCAGGACTTAACGACCTGCTTCGAATGAATAAAACATGGAATAAAATATGGTGGGTGTGACATTGGGTGACTTCCAAGAGCAGGTCATGAAAGGCAGTGCAGCTTCCTCTTTACTCTCTTTCCCTCTTTTTTCAATCACTAGCTCTAGGGGATGCCATTCCATGAGGAAACTCAAACAGCCCTGTGGTAAAGCCCACATGGTGAGGAACTGAGTTCATCTATCAACAGTCAGTGAGGACCTGAAGTTTTCTGATAACATCCATGTGAGTGAGCCATCATGAAGGCAAATCTTCCACCTTAGTCAAGCCTTCAGTTGGCTGCAGGCTTTCCTTACTTCATGACTGCAACCTCATGAAAAACCCGGAGCCAGAACCAACCAGCTAAGTTGATCCCAAATTCCTGACCCACAGAAAATATGAGATAAGAAAAGCTTGTTATTTTATTTTATTTTTTTTTAGATTTATTTTATTTTTATTTATTTATCCCCCCCTTGCCGCTTGTGCTGCTGTGTCCATTCGCTGCGTGTCTTCTCTGTGTCTGCTTATCTCCCCCGTGCTGTGAGGTCTTGCCGCATCAGCCCACAGCGCCGCGCCAGCCGGCTTGCCCTCACAAGGAGGCGCCGGGAAGCGAACCCGGGGCCTCTCATATGGTAAACGGGTGCTCTATCCATTGCGCCACACCCGCTTCCTGCCGTGAGGTTGCTGCATCAGCCCACCACACCGCTCAGGCCGTCGTGCCCTCACAAGGAGGCCTCGGGACGCGAACCCGGGCCTCCCATATGGTAAACGGGGGCTCTATCCAGTGAGCCACACCCGCTTCCCTAGAAAAGCTTGTTATTTTAAACTCCAAGTTTTGGGGTAAATTTGTTATGCAGCAATAAAGTCTATTCATCATATAGGTTTTAATAATCTTTTATATACTTGAAGGAAGTAGTTAAATTATCTCTTGTTCACACAAAATATTCATAATAGTTAGAAAATAAATCCTCTTTACTATTTGATTTGTTTTAAACTCATAGTCCTAATTTCTAGTATTTTAATAGTTTTAGGCTCTTCACTTTATGATTTAATACATAGAGCTCTTGACTGGATTTAAAATATTCCTTAGGGCCTATCTTAGTTTCCCAGCTGCTTAATACCATATAGTGGATTGGTTTAACAACAGGAATTTATTGTCTCACAGTTCCAGACACTAGAAGGCTTGCTTCCTCCTGGCTGGCAATCTTTGGGGTTCCTTGACTCTTCTGTCACATGGTGATGTCCTCTCTTTTCTCTTTCGGTTCCACTAACTTCCAGCTTCTGGTTCCTCCCCATGGTTTTCTCTCCTATGTCTGAATTTCTTCTGCTTATAAAGAACTGTAATCCAGTTAAGTCTCAACCTCAATTTGTTGAGCCACAGTTTAACGGTTTCACCTCTACATGAATGCAGATTAAGAATATGTACTTTTGGGGGGTACATAATTCAGCCTACTACAGGGCCTAGCCAATTAAAAAATATTTAATATCTATTTACCTTAGTTCTTTAGAAAGTTAATATGAAGAGCTTTATCTTAACTTGCCAATCTAGAATATGGCTACACTATCATTCATTCACTCATTCACTCATACTGAATTATCAATTGTCATAATCTTATTCTCTTAGTAATTCATTCATTGGGCCTTACTATGTGCTGGACACAGATATAGACTCTGAGGGTATAGAGATGAGCTCATCTCATATTTAGTATTCACTAAACCATAATTAACACACTCTCCCTAAGGAAACTATATATATATTATCCTGATTGGACAGTGAACAGGACATATGGGTTCTGAAGAATAATAATGGATTCTTTTAAACTTAATCAAGTTATGGTCTTAAATTCAGTTGCTGCTCAAGTTATGGTCTCTCGACTGGAGCAAGTCAAAACAGCTTCTGGCACCTGCTATGCAGCTATTGATCTAATAAATGCTTTCCTTCCTTTCCCAGTAAGTAGGAAACACAAGTAGCATTTGCTTTCACTCAGCAAGAATAGCATTGTATCCTCACTATCTTACTCAAGGCTATACTGATCTTCTAGCTCTTTGCCACAATTTAGTTTGTACAAAACTGAAAAAGAAGTTTGTGCAGAGACTTTGATAAAATCCTTGTTTCATAGGATGCCACATAGATCTACTACATTGATGCCATCATGCTGACAATATCTGCAGAATACTGGATAGTATATAATTTTTCTGTCTTAGAAAGACATAAGTGAGCTAATGGATGGGAGGCAAATCTCATGAAAATACAGGGGTCTTCCACCTCAGTGAAGTTCTTCTGAGGGATAGTTGGATAATGGTCATACCTCCTCCAAAATTAAGGATAAGTTGCTATACCTTATACTCCTTGACATTAAGAAAGAGGCACAACATTTATTGGCTGCCAGATTTGAACAGGACCCAGAGAAATAAAATGCTTTTCAGATGATCTAGGCTTCTGCACAAGTAGGACTGCCACTAGGACTATATGACTCAGTGGACTTAATGGCATTTAAGGTATCTGACAGAGAGCAGTATACTGTATGGAGCCTGTGACAAATGTCTAAAAGAGAACCACAGTGGGAGGTACTAGGGTTTTAGAGAAAAATCCATGTCCTTTCAGCAAATAACATTCTTCTTTGAGACACAGATCCTCATCCCTGAGTGATCACTCAATAACATGAGCTGCCCATTGTGAAGTGGTCTTTATGATGTGTCAACTTGAAAGGAAAAAAAAAATTAAGCCATATTTATTGAGGATTATGCAGGATATATTGGCACCAACCTAGGGAAATTTTTCTGGTTGTCTATTTTGACTGGAAGAAGAGGTGACCTGAATTATTTACCTATACTGATTCATAGGCAGAGGCCAATAATTTGGCCCCCTTTCATGAATGTGGAAGGAAAAAAGACTAAACAGTTTATGGCAAGGCAGTTTGAGAAGTAACTAGAATACCTGACCTCTCAAAATGGACCTAGAATATGAGAATGTGTATGTCTTGTATACCACTCGTGTACCACTTTCTGTAGTTGTAGCTTTCAATACTCAAATTGAAAAGGACTTTTTCAATGAATTTATGAAAAAGTAGTCAGAACAATTGGAATGAATATTAGGTATGGGTTGATAATATGGGTTTTTATTCACAAAGGCTGTTCAGGCTCTCAATTGTTTATGTGTCAAATTTGCCAGCAGTGGATGATCACCGCTGAGCTCCAATAACCCAGAAGTAGCTAGCTTTATATAACAGCAGAATATGCTAGTGAAAACCCAGTACAAGTTACACTTAGGAAGTGATACCGTTCAAGGTTGGGGGTGCTATTTTCCAGAGTACAGTAGGGTCCTGGCAAGAAACAGATGTTATATTCACACAGGATAATTGAGAAGAGTTTAATAAAGTAACTATTTATAAAAGTATGAGCAGGGTTAAGGGAAGCAAACCAGAAATGGTGCAAAAACCAGGGGCTAACAACAATAGGGAGTTTTCACCAAGAGTTCTGAAGAGGCGAGGGAGGAAGTAGTAACCCAAACCCAGAGAGGAAAGCTGAATAGAGAGGGCTGCCTGACAGGAGCTGGGGTCTCGGTTAAAGAGGTGCAACAGATCTGCAGTGATGCACCAGCAAGAGAGCGAGAGGAATCAGTTTCTGGTTGAAATTTCCCATTGGCTGAATTCATTTAGAAGCCAGAGGACAAGAGAGCCTGTTAATGCAATCCATTAATGCCAGCTTCCCAGTGGACAAAGCAGGGTAAACAGGGGTAAAGAATATCTCTGAAGGGGGAAATGGAAAATATACAGCCCATATTCTGAAAAAGACCAACCTTTTCAAGGGTAGAAATTTTAGAATATTCAGCAAAACATTTGGGGCTTCTTTAAAAAACAAAACAGAGGCACAAAGTTTTCAGACTTTGTCAAAGTTCACTGATACATGGAACAGTAAAAGAAAAGAGAAGAAAGATACATTTTCTGAATTTCAAAATCTGAAATGGAAAGGGTCAGAGTAGGAAGTAAAAGATGGGATACAGCATGTCCTAAAGTGGATTTTTAAAAAAATAGACATGGAAGGACAATCAAATAATTAAGAAACTAAATTAGGCTTTTTACAACACCTTTGCTATTTTCTTTAACAAGTGTGACTCTATGCTGAATATTTTTAAATAGTTCTTTTTCTTGCTATTCTAAAGATTTTATTCACAACCTGTTCCAAGTTCTGGTTCACATTAGAAGTTAAGTTTTGTTTTGCTGTTTTTCTTTAGGTAAAGAAATAGTTAGAAATAATGAGGACAGAGATCTATTCATTCTTTTCTTCATTCATTCTACAAATATTTATTGAGTGCTATGTGTCAATATTATGTTAGACCCTGGGTATATAATGGTCCTCATTCTCCCAGAGCCTATAGTATATTGAGGGAAATAGGACTTAATGAAATAAGTGTACAAACAAATGTGAAACTGCAATTCTGATAAACACTACAAAGGAGCAATACCGAGTATAAAGATCATGGATCATAGTGGCAATTGACCTAATGAGTGAGGTCAGGGAAAGTTTCCCTGAAGAAGTCATGTGGAGCTGTGACTTGGAAGGTGAGTAAAACAGGAAGAAGATTCTAGTACATGGAATAAAATGGACAAAGGCCCTGAAAAAGGTGGGAGCATGATGGCTACTGGGGACTGAAAGGAGACCAGTGTGATAGATATACAGAAAGCAGGATAGAGCGTGACTTGAGGTAAGGCTGTAGGAAGTGGGTATCATACATGATTTTCTATAAAGAACTACAGGGTTATTGTTTTAACATAATATAGTTGTCCGTTTATGGTAAGAATTCCATAACAGAGTTCTGTTAGGTAGGACCTTCTCTTACTATCTGATTCTCTTTGATGAAGTTGAGGTTACCCCACATTCAATGTCACTGGTCATGGTGTTTACATGCTTAATTGTGGTACTGTAATTGCCAACAACCCCTTGTTTTATATGAAGGAAAACCTTGCGTTGTTCCTAAAAAATGATGCAATTTATCATATCTGAAAATGCTACATGTAATATTAACATCTACTAGTAAATACACATATATTTTGAATTTGGGCCAAAAAAAAAGCCCAAATTATCTGACATAATTTTCTTTACTCCATCGGAAAAGAATTAATGGAAGGAGAAAAACCAACTTTGAATTAATTTGTGTGGATTATCATAAAGAATGTCCTCCTTATATAATACAGGCTAATTTACAATCACTGAAAGTAAACAATGGCACCACAGCAAAGTGAACACATATTGAGCCTGCATATTGGGCAAGACTGAAGATAACAGATTATTCATGACTTTTGTTTCAAAGAAAAAAAAAAAAAGCCAAACACACAAAAAACCAAGAAACCCCTGCCTTTCACTTAACTCCCCTGAACAGTTGCCCCACACCTGCTCTTTTAAACCCAACTCAGGGTGGAATTAGGGGAGGAGAAAAGGATAAAGGAGAGAAATGCATTAAGAGAATATCATCGGGGTTCTGGTCTGTTTGCTTTCTCAATAATCTTCATTACTTGAAGAATCCCCATTCATTCTCCTTATTAAGCAAAAGGCAGTATAGCATGGTGGTTAAGAGCAAAGGCTCTAGAATTAAACTGCCTGGGTTATGTTGGTGAATAAAACCAAATGACAAAGTTACATGGCAATAAATAGCAACTTTGGATGGATGATTTTTTATTCTTCATATTCTCACTGCTTTAGAAATAACTTAAAAAAGACTTTTAAATGAAGCTGATACATATTTGTGCATGTGTGTGTGTGTATGTTTGAGAAAGAGAGAGAGAAAGCATAAAGAGGAGAAATTATTTGTAAAAGACTCCTATTTGGGTAATTCATAGCAGATAACCAAAGATTAGTAAGAGATGGGTGAAAACTTTATTCAGGCAAATTATCTTTTCACTCATATCAAGAAAATGGGTGTTACTGAAGTTTCAGGAGCGAATATTACCTAGTATTATCTCTCATTTTCAAGCATTTGCAAAGCATGTTCCATTGTGCTCTAGGGTTGAGTCAGAAGTTGCAGCCATTAAAAAGCCCTCTGTCAAGGAGAAAATGCAATTAGACCAACTGCTTGCACTGACACTTAAAAATTAACTGCAAATCTGTTTGGGGCAACTAAGGCATTCCCTAAACACGTACTAGTTGGGAATGTTAGCTTTCAAATCATTATTTTGTATCCCTTAAAGGAACATTTTAACTGTTTTAATATGTGAGGAACAGGCCTGCCAAATTGTGCTTATGGCTTTTTAACACAAGCAATTTACAAATGCAATGAAGCAGATAATAGGACACATGATACCGAATTTGAAAATCTGTGTTGATGACTGCTGCTGTAGAAACATTTTTGGAAGCAGCCCCATATCCAGTTGCCTGAATAAGAAAAATGTTATTTATCATTTCACAGGTGGCCTCTTCTACCCAATGGTGAGTGTAGGGTCATGTCCTTGAGCACAAATCAGTCCCTCCTTTGCTAACAATATTCCACTTGAAATGATCTGGAATGCATGCATCTAGCAAAATACAATGAACAGTAACAATCTCACTCAACATTTTAAAAATCTGGTCAAGGAACAGTTAAAATTAAATGCTTTCTTTGAAAAATAAAGGTTTCCCAAGCAAAAGGAAGTATCATAGTCATGTAGTTTAACTTGTAAATTTTTATGTATTTGTAAGGAATGCAAAAGGGCATTTAATACTAGTTCTGTTTATCTAGAAATACAATAAATTTTTCATTAAGAAAAGCATGAGTGCATTTTTAAAACAATGGAACTAGTATTAATTTTTTTTTTTAAAGGCAAGGGAGTAAAGAGTTTATTAAGAAACAAGAAGAGACCTAAGTATACAACCCAAGACATTGATTGCAGGCGTGCTACAGTATGAGTTGTGCATGTGGGGCCCTAGGTTAGGCCTTTTAAAACCTTTCCTCCTCCCCCTTCCTAATGTTGGGGAGGGGTCCCAGCTGTTTGCTGTTCTGATTGGTTGCCTTACAGTCCCCACCCATTAGCTCTCAGGGGCCAATGAGGGGGCCTATTTGGGGTTATCTGGGGCTTCTCTTTGACCCTGGAAAGATTTCCATATGGGACCTCCTGGCCATGGTCTCGGTGGGGTCTTTCCTGCTTTGTACTTTAGTAGCAGCCTTCCCTCAGGGGGTTTCTGGGCAGTGTCTCAAGGCCAAGTTCTCTGCTGGGTTCCAGCTGTCTCTTCTCTTTTCCCTATACTCTAACCTGCCTCAACTCCCCCCTCATAGAATTTACACCCTTATTCTTAAAGGGAAGCAATTTACACCCTTATTCTTAAAGGGAAGCCTAAGGGCAATGGTCATTCTTCTGTAGCTGCTTCCTGCTGGTTAGGGGCAGCAATCCCTGCCTGACAGGGTGTAAAACCCTCTGGCTATTCTATTGAGATTGAGGGAAGATGGTCCGGCACCATGGTTGGACCTGGATGAAATCCCCCACATGACTAATATCTTGTTCTGGAAGGTACTGATTTTTTCACCATTATCCAATTTGTAATAGGTGAAACCCAAATCTGATTTACAAGTTCCTAGGCATGAGAAGACTGTCTTTGGCAGGAGCTGGGGAACGTTACTTGCTTCTTTGTCTCTGGGCTTGGCTCACCAAATATGTTAGTGGAATGCTCTGGGTTCTGGGTGTCTAGGTTCTTGGTTTATGTTGCATGAAAGAATTTAAGGACATATCATAGGGTAGACAAGGGAGTAAAGATTTTATTAAGAAATAAGAAAAGAAATAAGTACACAACCCAAAACATGGATTGTGGGCATGCTACAGGATGAGTCATCACTAGTATTACTTTTTATTTCTTACTGTATTAGAAGAAATGATTTCACTTTGCTTTAAAAATGTTTCAAACCTGGGATCAGATAGGTATGTTCATTTTAGTTTATAAGTAGACTCAAAGTACAATGGCACTTCCTGTCATAGTCACTCTGCATAACCAGCTTCCCTTTACAATGAATACTGGTACCACATTACCATGCCCACAAATTGAACAACAGGATGCCTGGTGATGCATAACTCAATTTTTAAAAATTATGTTTATTTCCTTATTTATTAGTAAGATATATTGTTCACTCTTTCTTTGAATAGACAGAATCAAAAAGCCATCTTGGAATTATCTTTGTTGGTCAAAGAATTACTTGAGTGACCTTGCTTAGTTATGAAAATTTGGTTTCTCTCTTTCTCATATCCCTTGGGATGGTGAAGATGAATCTGCTTTAAGAGAAGGCAGGGGAAAGACCTCAAACCTTTCTCTCTCAGATTTCAATTTAAGATAGATCAGATTGGCCCTGAACTAGGTCTGTTGGTCTGAAAGAGCACAAATAACTCAAAAGGGTACTTGCCTTGAGGGTGAGATTGGGCTGTTGTCCTAGGCCTGCTAGCAAGGCCTAGGAGTAAGGGCTGGTTTGGGTAAAGCAGGAAATAACCTTGGATTTAGTCATTCTGACCACTGGTCATACTTTGGGAAGCAATGGCTGAGCACTGCTAAAAGACTTAAAAAAGCTACAGTCTTAGAGCGCAATGTGGGAAGTCACTAAAGTAGGGCACAGATCCAGAAGATCAAGAGTAAGTCCTGAGTGGACAACTGTCCAGTGGACTATAAAATGATACCAAATGGCACCAACCAAAACAACAGGGCTCCAGTAAGCTGAAGGTATCTTTTCATAAAGGAATTGGAAAAAAAAGACTACCCCCTCTTTGGTAGTCTTTGGGACAGTTCACATCAGGGAAGAGAATGAAATGCTGGATTTCCTTAAGCAATGAATGGAAAAATAGGCATGTGACTATATTACTACCTGAAGACAATGAACATACACTGTAATACCACAAATAATGGGGCCAAGTTTGGCCACACTATATTTTTCTTTTAACTATTTTGTTTTTTTTTCCCTTCCTCATTCCATGAAGGATATAAGGCTGACTTATTTAAACTTCCTCCTTTCTAGACTTGGTTATTCTTACTTGACTCCAGACAACTCTTCCTTTAATCCTTTGCACTGATCTATGAATTACATGCATGACAAGGCTCTCTAACAGTCTGTTTTTACCTGGTTCATTTCTCTTCTAGGAAAGCAGCATTTCTCTATTAGGCAAGCAATCCCCAGATTCAAGAGGAAGGGACATGGATCCCACTTTTCAATGGGAAAAATGGCAAAAAAAAAATTGCAACCATGTGTTAAAACTGCCATAGTCTTTCCTCTGGCTATGATTTTTTACATTTCCCCAAGAGCAAAGCACACTTACCCCTCCCAAGAAGTCTCATTCAATTTCAGCATCAGGCTCAGCTCAAGGTCCAGAGTTCATCACCTAAATCTGATCCAGGTGTGGGATGAAGTTCTTCAGGACTGGTTCCTCTCCTAAGGATGATCTCTTTAGCTAGATCATTCACTACTATATTATAAAGTGTCTTTTCCCCCTTTTTCCTATCACATGTCCCTCACTTTTCTTCAAACTCTGATAGCCTCCTCAAAACTCATTAGCATTCTGAAGACAACCTGGTCTCAAAACCATTATCCATGTTCTAGGATTTTAAAGCATGTACCACACTTCCAGGAACCAAATTCTGTTCTGCTTATCTTTTTTTGCACCCCAAAACCTATTGGGGTGTGGGGAGTGGGGCATATGGGAATCCCTGTATATTTTGTGTAACATTTACGTAATAAAAGTATCTTAAAAAAAAAAAAAAACGCACAGATAAATACACAGATATATGGCTACCTAGTTAGAACAATACAGCAAATGTGGCAAAATGTTAAAATTGGTGGATCTGGGTACTGGGGTGGGGTGGAATGGTGGTGGTATGCTGGAGTTCTCTGTATGGCTTTTGTATTATTTTTGTAATTGTTCTCTAAGTTTGAAATTATCTCAAAATAAAAAGTTAAAAAAAACCTATTGGGTTAATATAACCATTTTATTTTGCTTATGATTTGGGGAGTCAGGAGTTTGGGAAAGGCTCAGTTAGGTGGTTCTCCCTTGGGGTCTCTTATGTAGTTGCAGTTAGATGTGGATTGGGGCTGCAATCATCTGAAAGCTCAACTGGGCTGGCAGTAGATGCTGGCTGTCCCTGGGAGCTCAGCTGAGCCTGTTGACAAGAATCCCTACATGTGGCTTCTCCATGTGACTTGGGCTTCTCATAGCATAGTGACAGGGTTCTGAGAGGAAGCATCCTGAGAACAAGTGTTCCAATGAACAAGATGGAAACTGTGTGGCTGTTTATGCCTTAGACTGAAAAGTAAGATCGCATTATTATTATTATTTTTTTCTCTTTCAAAGGATTTATTTGCTACAGAATTGCTTTAATCCACTGATGACATGAACTCAGGATTTATGTGTTTAAAAGGGTTTACTTGCTACTTTATTTTTAGAGTGCTTCAACATTGCAAAAAACAATTATTTTTGCCAGCACTTGGCAGGTCTAGAAGAGGTTAGGAAAAGTTAGAATCTGTAGAACTAGATGCCTGAAAATAGAAAAAAAATAGAAAAAATGAACATTTAGAAATTCCTCATTTGGACAGGTCCTGAGTTGAAATAATCTGCAAGAAGTGTTCTAGGTCAGAAATGCTGTATTTTATAACTACAGATCTTGACCTTGGACTTGACTGGTGAGAATTTCCAGGCGCCTGAATGAATGACAGGACAGACACCATTCAGTTGGTCAATTCTGGCATGTATCCTACCTGCTTGTGTAGTTTTATAAACATCGCTTAAACCCCAAACTCCTGGTTCTCTGGAACCTATTGTCTTAATCTGATTCCCAATACTTTCAAAAACAAATAAAGTTTTCCCTGTAAGACCACACCTTTAAGTATTTGTTGCTTGTGGACAGATACAGAGAAGCCAAGTATGGAGGTGAATAAACAATTCAGTGATGTAGCTGTGAATCTCTGGGTGGCTATGGAAGCTGTAAGAAAAGTCCTTTGCTGGCTCTGTCTGCCCTCGCTGTGCTGCAGAGGTGGTCATCCAAGGCAACATCAACTTGATGAGGGTGTGAACCCCAGCAACTGCTCGGTGGGTTTAAACCACCATTCATCCGCCTCCAGCTCTTCTACCAATCCAGCTAGTTTTTCCATCCGAGCAATTTGCTGATCATGTTTCACCTGTTTAAGTGTAGATGCCACTTGATAGCTGAAAACAGATTCACAGAGGAATCTCTCAGAGCCATCTTCTAACATTTCTCCAGCTCCCTTGGGGTAGGTGAAAAGGGCTTTCCGTGGTGGGGCAAGGTCTGAGACACTGAAAACAGATCCAGGGACAGAACTTCCACTGACCCCACCAGCTGAGGATGATGATGAAGAGGCAGCCATTTGTTTTCTAGTAGAAGCCTCACTTCACTTAGCAGTTTTGACACTTTCCCTAGAGCCCCGCCCCTACGGCCAGCCCGAACGCTTTTATCGACGAGGGCAGCGGCGGGCGCGTATTCGCGCGGAAGATCGCATTATTTATACTGTACACTGATCAAACAGATCCAAGGAGTGGGAAGATTGAGCTACCCTCTTAATAGGAAGGAAGTAAAATTATAAGGTCATGTTTTAAAACCAACACAGTGACTTTAATAAATATAACTATATAAGTACTCTGTTTTAGATTTCAAATTCACAAAAAGAAAACATTCACAGCATCAAGTACATTTGAGAAAAAAATGTGAAGAAGAGACAAAAAAAAAAAAAGGGAGAGAAGGGAAGGAGAGAGCAACAAAAGGGATGAGAAGAGAGGAAAAAATCATTTTGAAATCAAGAACTCTTCTAGCATTTTAAACCTGTGCTTGTTTGTGCTAACAAGAATTGCTAACCCCTATTTTCTCAGCTAATAGGGATAAATATTCCTGAGGAAGATTAAAAACAAAAGCGAAAAACAAACTTTGACCACCAAGTCCAAGTGCTTCCTAAATAAATATGAAAGGAACTAACTGGCTCAACTGAAAACCCAACTGAAAAGAAAAAGAAAAATGCATTCAGTGTTAAAATTGTGTTATTATTTCATACCTAATGTTTGCACAAGGATAGCAAAGAAGAATTCACATAATAAATAATCCTACTCTTTTTTCTAGGCAGTACAATAATTGAATGGCAACCATCAGAGAAGTAGGACAAAAGAGGGCTATTATCATAAAAAGTGAGTTTGATCTTCCATGAAGATTTGATTACCTTCTACCCAGACCCCACTCCACCCACTTGAACAGTTTCTGCTTTTCATCAGTCTACTGGCAAGTGCCTTGTTGCATCCAAATGTTACCCTAGCTGGCCATATTCCACATAAAGTGCAAAAGACAGTTTCTTTGCAACAGAATTTATGAGAAATGTGACTCTTTTCATGGTGCACTTTTCTAATGAAAAGAACATGGATGAAAGATAAGTCTCCAAGCATCCTGATATAAAAAGGATGACAAAAAGACACCAAACTATTTGGAGCACATCAGTGAAACTGAGTTAGCATCATCTTTTTATGTTAAGAATTTCTTAATTACCCTAGAGAGCTCTGCCAACTGTTTTCCTTTATCCTTCTTTTAGTCCAACATTAGACATAACCAAAGAACTAAGTTTATCTTGGAAATAGGCTAGTAAGGCTATTTGTAGTTCAGGGATGAGAAAAGTATATATATTTTAGTGTATTTTGTGAGTCACTCATTTTAATCAGTGGCATCAGGATTTGGGGGAAGCACTGAACTAATCCAATATGAACACAGTTTTTTATTAGGGTATTTATCCTCCAATTTCCTTGTGTGAATTAAGGCATTTACAAACTGAATCTTGAGATCTTGAACAAAAATGTAAATTTCCTATCTTGTTGCAGAAGGAATAATAGTGTGCACTCCAACACTTTCCCTCTACTGTGCTAACAGGAGAGTGGAGTGGCTTTCCCAGCTTTCTATCATGACAGAAGGCATTGCTCATGGATTACAGCAAACTGGCTCTGAGATATGGAGGAAAGACTTATTTGATTATGTCAAAAGGCTCCTAACAGAAAGATTCTGGTCACAGAATGAGATCTTTATGAAGTTCCTGTGAGAATTTGAATTTTAATAACCAAATTATGTCACTATAGAAGCAGTATAATAAATTAATTTAAAAGCAATTTACTAAAATTCAGAACACAATTTTAACAAATAAATTATGCTTATTATTGTTATGTAGCATTATTGGTATAGCTGGGTGTTATCTCATTTACTCCTTGCAACAGCCTTGCAAGGTGAGGCTTATTTTACAGGTGAGAAAATTGAGGTTAAGTAACTAGCCCAAATCCACCAAATAATATGGGAAAAATCTAGATCTGGCTGACTCCAAATTTCTTATGCTGAAAATTTCAGTTCTATGACAAAAAATAAAAAACAAAAAAACTACAGAGAATAGAAAAATGTGTTTCAAAGGTAGAGGAGCTAAAATTCTATTAGTTGTGTATAATAAGAAAAGTGATTTTATTATTGTATTAGTTTTCCAGGCTGCACTAAAAAGTTACCCTAAACTTGATGTCTTAAAACAACAGAAATTTGTTCTCTCACAGTCCTAAGGGCTGGAAGCCTGAGATCAAGGTGTCTGCTGGGCCATGCTCCCTCTGAAACCTGTAAAGGAGAATCCTTCCTTGCCTCTTCCTATCCTCTGGAGGTTTGCCAACAAACCTTGGTATTCCTTGACCAAGTAACTCCAATCTCTGCCTCCATCTTCACAAGACTTTTTGCCTTGTATGTCTCTATCTTCATATGGCATTCTTTTCCCTGTATCTTTTTTCTTCTTCTTATAAGGACAGCAATCATATTAGGTTAAGGTCTTATCCTATTCCAGTATGGCATTACCTTCACTTTAATTATATCTTCAATGACTCCATTTCCAAATAAGGTCATATTCTGAGGTACTGGGATTTAGGATCCCAGTATCCTAAATGTATCTTTTTTGGGGGGGAGGCGCACAATTCAACTCATAACAATTATACAATTTATAGGTTGGGTAATGTGCTACAACTACATTAATGTTTGGATGTTTAAATACTTTAATAAAATAATATTCTAAGGGCCTAAGCAGAGTACATTATTTAGTCTTGTTGTTATGTTTCTTTATTCTTCTCTTCCTCTCTATCTTCCTGCCTTACTTTCTCTATTCTCCAAATTGGAGTCATTTTTACATGATATTACCGAGATCATCTTCTGGAAATTACTTTCAATTGCTGTTCTTAAAGGATGTCTCTTACTGGAAAATAAAACTGAAGAACAGTGAAAAGTATTTTCCTTTGTTTCCAAGGTAGGATATGGCTTCCTCTTTCTACTAATATGTTCTGTGGCAGTTTAAGATTATTTTATGAATCCCAAAAAGAAAGATTATGTTTTAAACTAATCTATTCCTGTGGGTGAGACACTGATTGCATTACATTCTGTGGAGGGCCCTTTAATTAGATTATTTGATAAGATCATTTTAGGGCTTTTGATTGGACTATGTCAGTGAGGCATAACTCAGGTTGAGTCTCCACCCTTTCTCTGGATCTCATAAAAATGAAGATACACAGAAAGAGACACATGCAGACAGAGGAGCTGCCATGTTAAATCTGGTCATGTGAGAGAGGACAAGCAGATCACTAAACATAAAATCCTCAAGGAGTGGGTCCATGGAGCAGCTCAAGAGAAGACAAGCCCTATTCCAGGTTTGCCTACAGCTGCAGGAAGGCGGAGACCTTGGCAGACATAGGCAGCCATCTTGATTCCCCATGTGGAAGCTGACTTTGGTGAGGAAGCCCCTGTTATGGTGCCCTGATTTGGGCTTTTCATGGCCTTGGAACTGTAAGTTTTACATGATATAAATCCCTTTTATAAAAGCCAACTCATTTCTGGTACTCTGCATTGGTAGCCCTTTGGCAAACTAAAACACATTCTATCCACATTAACTCAATAGCATTAATTGTTGATACTAGAAGCTATCATCTAATTTTCATAGCTCCCACCCTGATAATAATGCATTAAAGTTTCCTAAGTAAACATCTAAGGGACAAGACTTATGTCTCTGGAGAAAAATGTATTCATATACAATTATGAGAAATTTTTACAGAAACTATTCATACCAGCTTCTTTGGTAGTTTTTTAAAAAAAATCCAAATAAAGAATCTCTATATCTGTCCTCTATTTTCACATTCATAGAAAAATATTTAACCTAACAATAAACAACACAATATCTCTTGCAGTTAGATAAAGAGAATAGGACTTCTTACATGTCATTCAATTATCTGGTGAAATTCTTAATGATTGCTACTTCTTTTTAATTTGCTTATTAAAAAATAAGTACATTTCCTTTTTTACTTTTTAAAAGTATTTTTTTTAATTGATCTAGGTCTTAGTTCTTATTAGTAAATAGAAACATGAACATAACAACAACAAAAAAACTACATAGAAAAGTGCTTATTTTTTCATTGCATCTGCTATCCAGTGAGTCCTGATGAGGTTCATTCCCTCCAGAAAAGACAACAATCAATAATAAGAAAGTTTTTGGAAGAAAATGATTAATGGTAAAAATATGACATTGACTTAGTTATTCCATTAGCAAATGTTGAATGTCTTCTCAATCTGTATTTACTCACCTGCAAGTCCTAAAAGAATGTAGCCAACGATGAACAATATGAAGATTAGGCAGCACAGAACATCTGTACAAGCCCTAAAGACAAAAAGGAATAAAGAATTAAAAAGGTGTCCAAATGACTTCTTGTTCACTGCAAAAAATACAGGATCAGAGAAACAAGCAATAATAATAATAGCGATGTGCCATTTTGTATCCAATAATTCTGAAAGGTAGATCAGATGGTATGATAATTCAAGACTTCAGCAGCAAAGAAGTGGTCATAGTTCTAAGATTAAGGAAGCTCCCTCCTAGATTTTTAAATTTTCTTTTGATTATTTGTAAAATGTTTTCGAGATTATAAAATGACAATATCAAGTAGACATTTTTATTTGAAATTGCAACTTAAGCTATTTGATTTTATGATCTTCATCATGGTAAAGTAAAAAGTAATTAGTCATTTTCCTTTTTTCTCTCCTGTCTTCTTCCCACATACAGATTTTAAGGGTAGTGTTTTTAAATAACGGATTGACTATGTAAATTTTCTATAGGTAGTAGAGTTACAATTATTAAAGCAACAATGTATATAGGGAATTAAAAAATAAAATGACTCAAAACTGCAATTTCCCCACTGTCCTGTGAACTAGATATTGCCATAATAGGTTTAGAGAAAAACTGTCCCAGGGAGACTCAGTGATTTGCTTAGGGTCACAAGGTGAGCCAGGATCTCGCAGGTATACTCAAAGTTTTTCAACTATAGTACTTTGGCTTTTCAATGTTATATCTTGTTCAGCTTGTAAGTGGTCTGGAAGGCCACAGCTACGTCTCAAAAGTGATAAACAATTCTTTTATTTCAAACTAATGAAGACTCTCTTAGTACCCAAAAAGATCAACCCATTTAACAGGATTAGAAGTTACATATGAGAATAATTTTCATAGCAAAGTTCATAGCATAGTTCGCCTTGCTCTTGAGGACATATATATATATATATGCTCTAATCTAGCATAGGCAGGCTTAAGCTATGCACATTTTTGGTGGTGGAAGTAGTAGAAGTAATGAATAATAACTATATAGTAATAGATGCAGTAATACTTTACATTGGTAAAGCCTTGTTATACTTTCACTCCTTTCATATACAGAACTTTGTGAGTTTCCTAAAAATACCTTTAGGTAGTTAGGGTGAGTTGACTTGCTTAAGGTCCATGAAAGAGGTAGTTACGGAGGCAGGTAAAAATCTAGGTCTCCAATTCCTTTTTAAAAAAATTTTTAGCCCCCCCACCCCCTGATGGCTCCCTTGTCTATTTGCTCATTGTTTGTTTTTTTGTTGTTGTTCTTTTTTGTGCTCATTTTTTGCTTGTTGTTTTTTGTGCATGGTCTGCTCATTGTTTTTTCTTTAGGAGCACTGGAAACCAAACTTGGGACCTTCCATGTGGAAGGCAAGCACTCAATTGCTTGAGCCATATCTACTCCCTGCTCATTATTTTTGCTCATCGTCTGCTCATTGTTTTTTCTCATTGTCTGCTCATTGTTTTTCTTGTTGTCTGTTGTCTGCTCATTGTTTGTTTGTCTTCTTTAGGAGGCACTGGGAACTGAACCCAGGACCTCCCATGCGGGAGGCAGGTGCTCAGCTTCTCAAGCCACATCCACTCCTTCCTAACCTTTTTCACTTAGCAATTATGTTCATATGATTACAATTTTCTGTAAAGATTCAAAATATATATCTAAAAATAATCACACATATCCCTATTACTCTTTACCTTACAATAGGAAAAGTGTCTTTCATAAGGTTAATTATGATCAATCCAGAAACAAACTAGCATTCGTTTAAATCCAATTTCAACACAGGATTTTAAATTTTCATTTGAATTTGAAGAATTGTAGAATAATAATAAAAAGATAAGAAAACAGGTACTCTGGTTTTGTTTGTTTAATAACTATTGAAAGCTAAAACCTGTTTGGGTGTGAGAAGAGCATCTGTTTTAGGTGAATTCTGACACATCCTACTCAGGATCAGGTTCTCATTCTGTCAGAGCAGTTGTTAAAGAGTGCAACACTTAATAAGAAATGCCTTCAGGTAAGGAAAAGGAGACAAAACCAGAACACTGGTGTGCTTTAATTAGAGCTCTTGAAGTTGTCAAAGCGCTTGTGTGTAATCACAGATACTAAGAAGAGGGAGAAAGAGATGTGAGGCCTGTCAGCCATACAATAATTATATATCTATAATGTTACATATTTATATCTATGAATTTACATTGTATATAATATTTATAATGATGGTATGTATTATAATGTTACATATTTATAATGCTATGTAGAGAGCACAGGGAGAGAGGTCAACATACTAGAAAGATGAATGAGAGAAACATAACAAAGGACAGGAAACTAGGCAAGAGACAGAGCCCAAATGGAAATCTTTAAAAAGTAAACCCACACTCCTCAGCTACTGGCACTGATAAACAGGCATCACTTTGAATTTGGCTTCCGCATGGGGTTTCATATTATAATTTCTCTCTTTTTTTAGTGTCAAGGACAACTAGGGGTCCCAGGACTACTCTGTTCTCATACAGCCATTCCCATTGCAGGCTCTCACCCCAGAAGATAGCATTTCTA
Source organism: Cabassous unicinctus (assembly GCA_029593785.1). Classification (NCBI taxonomy): domain Eukaryota; kingdom Metazoa; phylum Chordata; class Mammalia; order Cingulata; family Chlamyphoridae; genus Cabassous; species Cabassous unicinctus. The sequence goes on along the minus strand of JAQZBX010016553.1, from coordinate 13,147 downwards.
AATAATTCATACTTGGAGGTGTTTGGGGACCCTATGCTGGGATCAGAAAGGATAATGTTTGCAAGTCTGCTTTGATTTTCTGGTACACTGCTTTAGAGGAAGAACAAACCATATCCCATGGCCAGACTGGTTAGCTTTATTTTATTTAAACAAAGAAAAATGTTGAACAAACTGAAATTTATGAATGGAAATTTCAGGAGTCTCAAAAAGTAGGAAAGTTTGTCTAGATGAAGCATTAGTATTTCTGAATTTTTTCCTGTAGTGATTTGATTCCCTTTGCTGTTTTAGAATTTTTAATAAATTGGGGTGTGTGTGTATACATGTGTGTATATGTGTATAAGTGTGTATATGTATACTTTCAGGTGATTATAATTACGTGCCATTTCTTCCATTCATTTATCTGTTTCTGTCCCTTTTCTTAGACATATTCTCTCCATAAAAATATAAGAATTTAGAAAATTACTGGAACATTGGTTTTGAACAAAATATAAATATAGCTTGGGTACCTTTTTGTGAGTCAAGGCACATAGCAGAAGCTTAACACAAATTTTTAGTTGCAGCACCTTATCCCTGTTCCTTTCTTTTGATTTCAGTGTACCTTAAACAATTATAAATGTCCTATAGTAAATGGATTTTTTTTAAAACCTAAGGATTTAATTTGGATAATTTTTTGGTTCTCAGACAGCTATTGAAATAATTGGGTATTACAAGCCTATGGTTGAAATCATTCTGAATCTATTCTAGTTAGAGGCCTGCTACAGCTATACCTTTTCCTCAGATGGAATCATTTCTACTTTCATAGCAAGAAATAAGAACCATTTTACTAAGCTAAAAATGGGTTGCATCCCACTGGGTCCCAAAAAGAAGTCAGAAAGACTAGACATAGAAAAGCATGTCCCAACCCTCTCCTTTACCCTCCTTCCAAATCAAAGTCTCACTTTCTCAAAACAAGCTGCTCATGCCACATTTATCATAAAACTACTCAAAACTCTATAGAGGTTGAACGTCCATGGTATAAAAGTAATTTCAAAAATTAAAAAATGAAATTATTATTGCTACATTATATCTTTTCCAATTTGCAATAGGAATTAGAATCCCAATTATATATGTATTTGCAGACTTTACTTTTCCTCTTATCCCTACCCAGAAATATAGCATGCCTATTAGTCACCTCGACTCAAAATCTTGGGAGTTTCCTTTGAAGTTTCCGTTTTCCCAGCTTACCTTTTGTATTCAATTGCCAAGTTCTCTTGCCTCCTTCTCTCTGAGGTATCTTTACTCCACCCATTCCTTTCGACACCTGCTGCCTGGACTTAGACCAGGTTCTCTTATCCTGTCTTTAAACTATCGCCATGGTATCTTAATTGGGCTCCTACATGTAGTCTTTGTTGGATCCAATTCCTTCTGTGCCTCACTGATACCACTGATATGTATCATGTCACATTATTGTTTAAAAACTGCAGTGCATCTCCATAATCTATTTAATAATTTTCAAACATCTTAGCTTTATGTTTAAGACCCTACAAGTTCAATTCAAGTTCAAGCCCCAGACTATCTTTCTACACTCGCACTTGTAGACTATACATCCTGGGGTAACAATATATCCCTATTTTCATAGGAAAGCCAGGGTTTACATCTACTTTCCTGAAGTAACCTTAATAATGTTAATTTTTATTCTCAGAAGTGCTCCGGGATAGATCTCCTCCCCATATACTAAAATCCCATTCTTCAAATCAGCTCAAATATTGTCTCCTCCATGAAGTTTTCAGTAGAAGGAATCCTTCTAATTTTTGTAGACCTAGAGAAGTTTGTTTGAGTATCTTTAAGGCAACTACCTACCTTCTGCCATAACCTAGATAGCCCATGGGCCAAATATGGCCTGCTGCTGTTTTTCACAGCCTGGGAGCTAAGAAAGGTTTTTAAATTTTTAGATGGTTGAAAAAAAATCAAAAGAAGAATAAACTTTAATGACATGTGAAGTTTGTACAAAATTCAAATTTCTGTACCCATAAATATTTTTTTTCAAAATAGCCATACTCATTCATTTTCATATTGTCTATGACAACATTTTTGCTTCAATGGCTGAAGAGTTGCAATAGAAACCATATGGCCCACAAACTTTAAAATATTTTCTACTTGGTCCTTTATAGAAAAAGTTTGCTGACCTACATAAAAAAGTCCTTTCTGGCAGCATTTAGCATAGAGCTTTACATCTATAGACATTTAACAACTCTATGTCCCATGAATGATTAGTAAGACACACTCTCTCTCACTGGCAGGCAAATGCATCATAAGTAAGCTATTGTGAATATCAAAGTGCTGTGTTACAAAAATTTCATGTCATTTTTTTCTTGGCCCTATATGGCAAATGTATTTTCCAGAGTTTTCATTTTTTGGTCAAGCATAAATATGCCACTAAATGCCCAGTATACTATATCACCAAAAAACAAAACAAAACAAAACAATCCATTAGATTTAACTCTGAGTTAATATGACCATTTTATTTCATAACTAGTTCATACTAATTCTTATTTTCCAGCCATTGTCATTCTGCTTCTTTTTTAGGGATAGTTTTCTACCCTCATTCAGAAATGGATTCATTTGCCGGGTTTCTTTATTTTGTGGCAGATGAAATTCCAATATCAATCATCCTAAAAGGTTGTTAATATCAAGATTTAGAGTGAGAGTGGAAGTCCTAAAAGACATTATTCTCTGACAGATCATTCATTTGTGCCTAATGAGTCAGTTTAAGGATTATCCACTGGCCATGACTCCAGACAGATACTCTTTGATTGCATTAAATTTGGTTGAGGGCCCCTTTAATTAGATTACTTGATAAGATCGATTTAGAGCTTTTGATTGGACTATGTCAGTAAGGCATGACTCAGGTTGAGTCTCTGACCTTTTGCTGAGTCCAATAAAAATGGTGACACAAAGAGAATAGTCACAGGAAAAGGAAGCCACCATTTTTTTACATTGCCATGTAAGAGAGGACCTGAGGATCACTTAAGCACAAAGCTCCCAAGAGACTGGGCCTGGAGCAGCTCAAGAAGAAAGAGGCCCTGGAGAGGCTCAAAGAGCTGAGGCCCAAGGAGAGACTAATCATATGCCCAATACCTTGCAGCTGAACTTGGGAAGAAAGCAGTGTACCTGAGACTGATAAAAGAGGCCTAGAAAAAGACAAGTCTTATGCCTGGCTGCCCTCAGCTGAGCTCATACCTAGGCAGAGATCAGCAGTCATCTTGCTTCAACACATGGCAGATGACTTTGGTGAGAAAGCACCTGTTATGGTGCCTCAGTTTGGACTTTTCATGACCTTGGAACTGTAAGCGTTTACCCCAAATAAATCCCCTTTATAAAAGCTAACTCACTTCTGGTATTTTGCATCGGCACCCCTTTGGCAAACTAAAACATCACCTCTCATTCAATAGTTCTTGGTGTCACCTGGGTACATCTGTCTACAACATGGTTGCATTTGTAACCCAAAGTCTAGAAACATTTCTCCTCTGTGGTTCTGTTGGCACCTGAACGATGCAATTAAGTATCTGTTACCTCAAAATTCTGTTCCAGGAAACAGAGTGAAGGCTTCATTTCCCAGATGATTTATTAATGGACAGTACACTTTGGGGCCATCTTTCACTTGGTAAATTATAGAGTGTGGCTTGACTTGGACAGGTCACCTGATGTTGTAGTTTGCTAAAAGCTTACTCAGAAATGGCTTAGCTTTCAAAATGAGAAATTATTAGTAAAAGCTTACAGTTCTTAGGTTGTGAAAATGTTCAAATCAAGGCACCATCAGACACGCTGTCTTACCAAAGGTTCGCTTCTGGTAATCCTGGATTTCTGCCACATGGCAAGACACAATGGCAGCTCTGCCGAGTTTGGGTCTCTGCTTCTTCTCCAAGCCTACTTTCTTCCTGAGCTCAGCTATGGGTGATTAGGCTTATGGCTCATCTCTCCCCTTTCCTTCAGGCTTAATTTCTCTCAGCCTCTTGAGAGCCCTTTCCATGACTCTGTGCTCCACTTATTCTAGGCTCCTGGTGACCTCTCTCTCAGCCTCTTGGGGTTTATCCATATCTGCAGCTTTTTTTCTGCATGTCTGTGGCTTTTTAGTCCTCCATTTATCACGAACTCCAGTAAGAGGATTAAGATGCACCCTGGATCACACAATCTAATCAGAGGCTCTTAACGGAAGCGATCTAATCAAAAGTTCCCATCTACAATGGGTTTACAGGCATAGGAATGGGTTTATTTTAAGAACATGAGTTTCTGGGGTCAACAAAAGACACATACCAGCACATTCTACCCTCTGGACCCCCAAAATATATGTCCTCTCCGTATGCAAAATACTTTGATTCCATCACAATATTTCAAAAGCCTTAAATCATTTCAGTAACAATGTGAAGTACAACATCTCATCAAAATCAGTTACAGGTATGCAGTCTGTCTTGGGACAACATTCCTTTCTGGCTGTGGACCTGTGAAAATTAGAAAATGAGTTATCTGCTTCCAATATACAAAGGATGGACAGTCATAGAATAAATGTCCCCATTGCCATAGGGAGAAATTGGAAGTAAAACAGGTGTCACAGGTCCCACCAGTTCTAAAAACCTGCAGGGCAAATTCATTAGATTTCAAAGTCTGAGAGTCACCTGCAGAACCATGGTTTCTTTTCCTTAGGGCCTCATAGAACGGGAGTCCCAGGCCTTCCATGGGCTTGCCCAGAGGTCATCTTCTCGGCTCCACCCTCATCAAGCATCTGGGTGGTAGCCAAGCTCTAGGCTTTACCCTCAGGAACATTGGGGTGATGGCCACACTCTCCCCAGTCTCTGGGGTACAGGCCACCAAATTCTCCCCAACCCTGGGGAATGTGCTCCACCTCTCTGAAGCCTGGGGCTATAGCATTCTCCCTGAACAATGAGATGGAAGGCCCACCTTCTTCAAATGCCGGGACAAACACCCTTTTCACATACATGGATGGAGTTCCTCTCTTAGCCCAAAAAGATGACTTAGATCCAGACCTCAGTTTCCATGGTTCTGCTTTTGAAGTCATTTTTCTTTCAATCTCTCCCCTTTCTGTCCCTTTTAGTTCAGGCTGGCAATGGTTCCATTCATACAGATTGTGCAAAAAAAAACTTGTTGGTTTAGCCTGCAGGAAACAGGGATCCAAGCCATCAGACATTAAGACTTTCCACAAGTCCTTCATGGATAATTGCATTTCCAATCCTGACTTCCATTGAAAAGACTGGCTGGTTCAGTGTTCAGTTAAATCTTCACATGGGGCTCTATTCTCTGGGGACTTGCTTTCCAGAAGCTTGGCATTTCCCAAACCATCAATTTCTGGTTTCTTTGTGCCAGGAGTTCAGTTCTCAGCTTATACATTTCTTCTCACATTTTACCATAAGCTACAAGGAGAAATCAGGCTACACTTCCCACACTTAGCTTAGACATTTCTGCAGCTAAATATCCAAGCTCATCACTTTCAAATTCTATCTTCCATCTAATATCAGGAGTCAATTTTGCCAAGTTCTCTGCCCCTTTAAAGCAAGGCTCACCTTCCTTTCAGTTTGCAATGACACATTCATCATTTCTGTCTAAGGCCTCATCAGAAGTAACTTTAGCATCAATATTTTTACCAACAGTCTCTTCAAAGCAATCTAGCAATCTAGGCCTTTTCTACCAAGTATCTCACAATTCTTCCAGAATCTACCCCTTACCCATTTATAAAACCATAAATTTATAAAACCATTTATAAAACCATTCCATTTTTTGTATTTTTGGTATCTGTATATATCAGCACCCCACTTTCCTGGTAACCAATTTCTGGTTTAGTTTGCTAAAACCTGCTGGGAGAATATACCAGAAATGGGTTGGCTTTCACAACGGGAATTTATTAAGTTAAAAGCTTACAGTTTGGAGGCTGTGAAAATGTCCAAATCAAGGCATCATCACACATGCTATTTCCTCAAAAGTCAGCTTCTGGCAATCCCGGATTCCTGTCACATGGCAAGACACAAAAGCAGCTCTACTGAGTCTGTGTCTCTGCCTTCTCCTCCAGGCTTACTTTCTCCCCTAGCTCAGCTGTGGGTGATCAGGCATATGGCTCATCTCTCCCCTCTCCTCCAAGCCTTGTATCTTTGAGCCTCTCAGGGGCCTCTTTCCATGCCTCTATGCTATGCTGATTCCAGCCTCTGGCCTCTGGGACCTCTCTCTCAGCTTCTCAGGGTTTCTCTGTTTCTGCAGCCTTTTTCTGTGTGTCTGTGGCTTTTTAGTCTCCTGTTTATAAAGGATTCCAGTAAGAGGATTAAGCTTCACCCCCCGCCCCCCGGTCCCATAATCTAATAAAAGGCCCTTAACTGGAAGTGATCTAATCAAAAGTTCCCATCTGCAATGGGTTTACAGGCACAGGAATGGGTTCACTTTAAGAAATGATTTTCTGGGACTCACAAAAGACTCAAACCAGTATATCTGTGTCAATGCCAATTAATTAGCAGATTAAAAACTGTTTGGGCTATTTGGCATAGAGTTCTATGAAAATTATAAATAACTCACATCTTTTTGCTCATTCCTCCCCATTTAATGGAGAATCTGGTAAGTTTGTGAGTGGAGCATCTTCTAAGATGCCTGTATGCAAAAGGGTTAATTGTATCCTCCCTAGTTCTCAGCTTCTCTTCTCCTTTCCGAACATGTTGTCTAAAACTTCTCTATTGTTCTGTTCACCAACCTAGAGTTTTAGATTATATCTTTGACCTTTTTGTGTATATGTATATGTGAAAGCTGCAGTGTTAGTAATAGGTAAGTTATACATACTGCCATTTCTACAGTATAAGAGGTTAAAGATTATCTTGAAGATTTTTCCTCTGTTATTGAAATCAGAAAGTTAATAAGAAGGAACAAATGAGCTTTTAATTATATTAACTTGTATTTTCAATCTTAATGCAAGTTTTCTAAGTCTCAAAAAAATTTTTAAATGACCTTAAGACGATATTTACCTTAGAAGATAATTCAGTCATTTGATTATTGAGAAAGAAGAGTTACTTTTTGTGTGATTATTAATTTTTAGCACATTTTAAATTGTTGCTGAAAAACAAAATATACCAAAAGCCACAATACTCTATGAAATTATAACATGCTATTGATAATGTCCTTCAAATTTATTAAATCATACAATATTATATTTGAGTATTGTGCCTTATTTATTTATTTCTTCTGATTAATTGGGTTTTAAAAGCCATTCCTGCCCTTATAGTCAATCTTTTCTTAGATCCTGCTTGTTTCATCTATCCTGCTATTAAAATAAAAAGAAAATCCCATGCCTTTTTAGTAAAAAAAAGCAAGCAAATAAAAATGACAAGATTACTATTTGTCACCCAAAATTTTAATAAAAAAATAATTAAATAATACCACCTACCAATGATGGAAGTCTTAGAAAATTGCAAGTCCTTTGGCCCAGAAATTTCTTTTATAAAATTTATCCTATGGAAATAATTACAAATGCAGCAAGAATTTCTATTAAGATTTAGAACACTGCACTGCTTATAATAGTTGGAAACAAGATTTAGAACAGTAATTACAGTATATGAAAATGTGTTCATAATACATCACTGAGTAAAAATGTATTACAGAATGTATGTATAGTATTTTTGTGACTATATATCTGTGTATATAAGTGCATAGCAATATAAAAGAGTATACACAAAAATATTAGTGATCATTATCTCTGGGCAGTACAATTTTATGTGATTCTGTTTTTCTTCTTTTGCTTTTGCTGTTTTTTTCAAAATTTCTATAATGGATAAAATTGCTTTTATAATAAGAACAATAATCTAAGACACCTAGACTACATTTAACAACAAAAATAGCTTGTTGAGTTATCTCATTATACTAATTTATTTCTGATACCCTCAAATAATATGTTTAAAAATTGGTGTTCTAGTCTTAGACTTCTAACATGATAGTATTGAATACAATTCAAAACACATTTTTTGTAGTCTTTGAACAAAAATAGTTACTAAAAGTATATGAGGGAGATGAGAGATTGTTTTCTGATTCGTCTTTCTTATGGCTCAAACATTCAGAAGCAGGAGCTGAATAGAACATAGGCATCCATAAATGCCTCATTAAAACACTTTACAAAACACATTCATCTACCAATGATGAACATAATAATCTTACCAGCTTTATAAGATACAGGCCCCTAGTTCTGGTTTAAGCCATTGTTTAAAATGAAAATGAACTTGGCCTTTAAACTTCCATTACTAGAGACTTTATGATTTGATGTTATATCTCTCTTTTGTAGGTCATTTCCTTTATGGATATTTAGCAAATGTAAACATGAAATCACCTCTTAAATAATATTTATTTAGTCATGACCTCAGAACTTTGCTGCTTAGAATGTTTATTATTTCCATATTTATTTTAACAGGGTGTTTATATAATCATCATAGTGCTTCCAGAAAGTGAGATAAAAATTTAGTTTGTAAAGTTAATTAGCAGTGCAATCACCCCAATCAAAAACCTTTTTCATACTACAATTAAATGCCATACATGATTTCGTACTGGATCTAATAATTGTGGGAAAAAGGTCCAAAGGAGAGTATTGAGACAGATAAAAAATTGGAATATACATTTTAAGCTTTAAATCAATGTTAAAATTCTTGAACTTGATAACTGTACTTAAAGTGGTTACATAAGTGAATATCCTTGCTGTTAGGAAATATGTATGGAAGTATGCGTTCAAGGAACATGATGCTTACAACCTACTTTGAAATGTTTAGAAGATGGATAGATGGATAGATAGATAGATAGATAGATGACAGAATGATACAACAAGTATGGTAAAATGTTAAAATTGGTGGCTCTATGTCTCTGTGGGTGGGGTATGTTGGAGTTCTCTGTAAGGATTCTGTATTATTTTGCAACTGTTCTGTAAGTTTGAAATTATTTAAAAACAAAAAGTTTAAGAAACACAAAACCAAACCAAAATACTTTATACTTACTATTTTTTAACTGTCCATTAGAGGAAGGAGTAAACTTAAAATAATTATGGGTAAGATTACATAAGAACAGGAAATAGTAGTGCCTCAGAAAGGGGAACTGTGTGGCTAGGGAACAGGGAAGGAGACCTACTTTTTACTACATATCTTCTTGTAACTTTTAAATTATGTGCCAGGCACATATATTACCTATTCAAAAATAAGTACTTTGTAATGCAGAAAATGATTTGAGTATTGATTTGGCAACTCTTAGAAACAGAAATAACTTTAGAAGTAATGACAACTATTAACCCTTCAAATGAACACAGTAGGGAGAGAAATTAATTTAATAGAAATAAAACTATAAGTTATTTGGGTATAAAATCATTACAGATATACCTCAAGTAAAATCCCCAATTGGGATTATAGATCTGTCAAACCATGCTGTTTGAATGAATGACTTTGGTCATTAATGATTTAATTCATACATGCATACAAGTTATCTCCATCATAAACATTTTAAAATTACTTTTGGCAATTATTTTAGTTTTCAGAGGAAAACAGTAAATGTAATATGATGTAGTCAATATAAGTAATATCAAGCATTATATTAATATGCTGTTGGTAAGCCTGTATTGTGAAATGGAAGTTTCTACTGATTTTGGAAAGAAAATCAACTGCTTTGTGAAATGGTACAATAAGGAATAGTGAGTTTTCATGACTTGTCCATAGATCAATAGCTTAGGCATTATATATATATTTATTGAATGAATGAATGACGTATTACCTGAATATTAGATGTTAAAATCTCTAGACATTTTCAAAAATGTATTAAAATGCTGTTTCCTTCTGTTCTCAGACAGTTTGGCAAAATTGGAAACCTCAACCATTCTTAATAGTTAATGAAGTCCAAAGTAGTATATAATTGCACATTCTTTTCTGTAAATATTTGCCAATCCATTTTACTAATCACCTGTAAGCTGGTTATACTATAATATAACATCACTAGTAACAATAGGGTTATTGTTATAAAAACAGAAGGACTTAATATTTGTAGGGGTTATAAGATAAAACCAAGTATTCTCTAAATGTTTAGTGATTTGAAATTATTAAATTTAGTCCCTGTATAACCCAGTTTAAATTTGAGCTTAAGTGGAATATCATTTAGGAAAGGTTTGGCTACAAATACCAGAAAATCTATCCCAGAGAATAATGGCTTTAATTCCAGGGAGTCTATTGGTTTCATGCAACAACTAGTCTTGCAGTTGTCAGTCCTGAGCTGACATGGTATGTCATTCAGCGATTCCATTAGGAACCCAGCTCATTTCCTTAGAATGTGGACATTTATCTTCATGCTTACACATCATGTCACAAGTTGACTGCTGCTCTCAAGACTTGTGAATCTCTTCAATAAGCCTTCATTTTTTATTTAGAAAAAGTCCCTCCTAGAAAAAATATCCCTTTAGCTCATTGGTCAGATATGTATTTCGTGGCCATTCTTGCTTGGCAGGTATTAGGAAAATAGTGTTTGGCTTTACAGCCTTCCTAATGAAGGCAAGAGAGAAGATGATATGGAATGGATGTTGAGTGAGGCAAAAATACATAATATACCATAGCTACTAGTGAGATTTATTTAAACAATTAAAAAATATAATAAGATTTTCTTATTCTAATAATTTCTAGTCAGCCCAAATGGATTATGCAAAAAAAATGTATGCTTTTCTGTAACTATTATTATATATTAAACATATTATATAAGGTTAACATAGGAAAACTGAATATTGTATACACTCTCACAGAATTCGAGTCAAACAGATTCATTTCCTAGCAAAACATATTCCAGAGCTGATATCAATAACAGAAAAATAGCAGGTTGCTAGACCTTATCTCTGAATAATTTTATATTTCACATTCAATTGAGTAAATCATTCCTGACATTCATGTTCAATGGAATGGTGTTCGTAATTTAAATCCAGCCATAGTAAGTATATACAATTGCAGTTGTCTCTAAGCTAAATATTGAAATGCAAATATTTCTAAAGTAAATATATATATATATATATTTAATGATTAGAATAAAAATGTATCCAAAACTATACCAATAAGTCTTTCATTTCAAGATAAAACAAGAATCACATCTTTATAGTAAATCTGGAATCATTAGGCAATTTTCTATATAATTTTGTCCAAGAATGGTCCCATTTTTCTTACAACAAAGCACTATAATGCAACATACATAATGGATCTTGTTTCCTACCCATATACTCTTTCTTGCCATTCTGAGACATAGGTTCAAGGAGGACCCATATATTTCAAGGCTTCCCCAGTTGTAAGTCCTTCCTCTTTAGGGTTTCACAAAAGCTCTCTAGCAAATTTTTCAATGATTATTTGTTATGTACCTACTCTTTCCTACTATGATAAGATGTGTATATGCGTATGTGTGTGCATTTGTATGAGGCAGGATAGAGAGGGAGTTAAGCCTGGACAATCAAGGGGAAATGGAATAAAATGTAAAATGTAAAAAAATACAACCCTAGCCCTCAAAGACTCTAATTTCATTATAAAAATGACAAACGCATTTAAAAGATTAAGATTGAAAAGTAAATACAGCTTAAATTGTGAGGTAAAAAGTAAGTGCTACCAGTAGGAGAATCTAGATGGTTGGAGTGGGAAAGCTCAATGTAAATTATTTTGTGAGATACTGTAATTATAAGAGATAGGTTAAAGATGAATTATGAAGAATATTTTGATTGGTAGAGAAAAGAGGTACATTCTAGGCAAAAAGAAAAAGAACAAAGGTGTAAAATTATGCATGGATGATGGAGATGAGGAGGAAGCCAGGCTGGCTAAACTTCTTGTTGAGTAGAAATTATAAAAGACTTGTGTTGTGGAACCAAAACAGTAAACTAATTTATTTATTCACTCAATATTTATTGGGTACCTACTATGTGCTAGGCCCTGTGATAGATACTATAAATACAATGGGGAACAAGACAGACAGAATGCCTTCTTTCATGGAACTCAGGTTTTAGTGTAAGAAACAGGCAATAAGCAAGTAAAGATAAATAAATGAAATGATAGATTATGTGACAAGTGCTAGGAAAGAAACAAACATGATTCTAGGAAAGATAATAAGGATGGCCTATTTATACAGGGCACTTAGAATGGGCTCTCTGAAGAGGTGGTGGAGGTAGTATTTTAGGTAGAAGAAAAATCAAGTGCAAGGGCCCTGGGGGCAGGTAAGACCAGGGTATGTCCTGGGAGCTGACAGGTGGCCAGTGTGAACAAAGCATAGGGAATCAATAGAGAGAAAGGGTGAGAGTAGTACAAGAAGGACTTGGCACAGTTTAATGACTCTGACTATTCCCCAGTATGGAGGACTTTGGACTAAGTCTATCAGGGGAAACCATTGTTACAATACTTTATATGTTAAAGGACTTGACAGGTCATCACTCACTTTGACATTTATTATTTCATTTGGATCATTTCAGCAACCATGTAAAGTTGATAAAAGAGATATTACTAAATATAATTTTACAAATTAGGTAACTCCTGACTCCAATTTCAGTTCATTTTCCACTGAAAGTTCTTGAATAGGGGAGTAATATAACAAAAGTGGTATTTTACTTAAATTTATTTGGCACCAAGATGCATAATGTATTGGAATGAAGTATGTGAGCAGTGCAGAAGGATGAGAACTGGAGAAATGAAGGCTGAACCAGGATGGTGACAACACAGAAGTGAATGAAACTAGGGCCAGTTCTGCTTCATCAGTATCACCAATTTCCCAAGCACTGTCTGTCATCCTTGGTGCCAGGATATTGTGAAGATAATCGTGATAACATGGGAAGAATTTACATGGGGAGAGTTTATGGCTCCAAAAAGATGCCTTGGTTTGAAATGGATGTGAATGAATTTCTCTGGAATGGTTTTAACACAGAGGGGAAAAGAGATGTTCATGTAACATTTGAGCACTGTAACCGTTGGGGAATTTGATGTAATTATGAATTCCAAAAATATAATTGGATCATGCCTGTAATCTGATCTGTTAATCTGGGCATGATTGAATTATGATTAGGGCGTTGACTGGGCCATGTCAGTCAGTAGGGCATTGAGCCCCACCCCCAGGTGGGTGGGGAATTGAATATAAAAGGCAAGGCAAAGAACAGAGT
>JAQZBX010016552.1:24386-36496 GCA_029593785.1 Cabassous unicinctus | reverse complement strand
AAAAAAAAAAACAGATGACATATGTAAACCAAAGAATAAATTGGAGGAAGTAAATAGTGTATTTACACTAATATCATTGAATATGAATGGATTGAATTCGCCAATAAAAAGATACAGGATAATAAAATGGATAAAAAAAGATGAGCCATCCATATGCTGCTTAGCCAGGGATACAAACCAGCTGAAAGTGAAAAGTTGGAAAAAGATACTCCACACAAAGAGTAACCAGAAACGAGCAGGGATAGCTATACTAATATCAGACAAAACAAACGTAAATGCAAAAAAGTTATAAGAGATACAGAAGACATTTTATATTAATAAAGGGATGATCCACCAGCAAGATATCAGTCATAAATATCTATGCACCTGTATTAGTCAGTCAAAGGGGTGTTCGTCTTCAGGCAAAATCTGGTCTGCTGTAGACCTCTGAAACTTACAAAGCCATTTAACTGCTTCCAATACACAAATGGAAAGACAAAGGATAAACATTTTCATTATCATAAGGAGAAACTGGCATGTTAAACATGAGTCATGGATTCTCTACAGTTCAGTAAACCTGCAGGGCATACTGCATTGGATTTCAAAGTCTGAGAGTCATTCTTAGGAAGATGGTTTCTTCTCTTGGGACCACATGGGGACCCACCCTTTCCACAGGCTTGCCCAATGACCATTTTCTTGGTTCCACCCTCATCAAGCATCTGGGTGTTGACCAAGCTCCAGACCTCACCCTCCAAGAGTGTTGGGGTGATTGCCACACCTTACCCAAACTTTGGTTTAGAGTCTTAGCCCCCCTAGTACAGTGAGGTGAAGACAACATTCCGCCTAACCTTTGGCATACAGGTTCAACCCTCTCAGAGTAACAAGTTGACCACCTGGCCTTCTCTAATCCATGGGGGACAGGTACACCCCTCTCAGAACTATGGGGTATTGACCTTAACTGCCCTAATCTTTGAGGAATGTGCTCCACCCTCTCTGCACCCTGGGATGACAATACTCTCCCAGAACATTGGGTGGGGACATCCACCCCCTTCAACCGGTGGGGAAAACTCACCCTCTCTGCACCATGGGGCATCAAAACTTTCTCAAAACATCAGGTAGGAACATCCACCATCTTCAACTGCAGGGGCATACTCACCCTCACTGTACACATGGGTGGGGCTCCTTTCTTGGCCCAAGGAGATATCTTAAGTCCAGAACTCTGCTTCCACGGTTTTCTTCTTAAAGCTGATTCTCCTTCAATCTCTCCTTTCCATGTCCTCTTTTGTCCAAGCTGACAGTGGTTTTGTTCATACAGCTCTCTCAGAAACTTTGTTGATTTAGCCTGCAGGAAGCAGGCGTCCAACCCATCAGACAGTAAGACTTTCCACAAGTCTTTCCTAGATAACGGCATCTTCAATTCCGATTTACAAGTTCCAGGTTTCACTAAGTCTTGAAATAGGGCATTTTCATCTGGGAATTTGATTTCCAGACACTTGGAAGTCCCGGAATCAGTTTCTGTTTTCTTTGTACCCAAAAGTTCACTCCTTAGTGTATTTTGCTCATTGAGTATTTTGCTACAAGCTGCAAGAAGCCGAGCCACATTCTCTGAGTTTACCTTGGAAAGTTCTTCAGCTAAATGCTCTGGTTCACCATTTTCAAGTTCTGTCTTCCATATAACACCAGGAGTTAATCTTGCTAAATCTCTGCAACTTTAAAACATGGATCACCCTTCCTCCAGTTTCCAATAATAGTTTCATCATTTACTACTAAGGCATCATAGAAAGTCTCTTTAGTGTTCATATTGCTATCAACAGTTTCTTCAAAGTGATCTTGGCCTTTTCCGTCAAGCATTTCACAATTCCTCCAAAAAATACCCCTTACCCATTTATAAAACCGTTTCAACATTTTGGTAACTACAAAAGCACTTCCCCACTCCTCGGTACCAAATTCTGTATTAGTCAGTCAAAAGGGTGCTAATGTGAAATACCAAAAATGGGTTGGTCCTATAAAGGATATTTATTTGGGGGTAGAAGTTCACAGTTACCAGGCCATAAAGCATAACTTTCTTCCCTCATCAAAGTCTATTGTCACGTATTGGAGCAAGACAGCTGCCAACATTTGCCCAGGGTTCAGGCAGCTTGGGTTCCTCTCTTCCCGGGGCTGCGTTTCTCTCCGGGCTTAGCTTCTGTTTCCTCCACAAGGTCAGCTGTAGGTGATCAGGTGAATGGTTTGCTTCTCTTCTCCTGGGACCTTCTTTCCAACATCAAAGCTGCTTCTCAAAGACTACTTCTCAAAACTGTTCTTGCCATGCCTTTTATATTTGATTCCCCATCCAACAAGGGGTGGGGCTCAATGCCCTAATCACAACCTAATCCTGCCCAGATTAACAGATCAGTTTACAAGCATGATCTACTTATATTTTTGGAATTCATAATTACATCAAATTGGCCAATGATTACAGCACCTAACCAGGGGGCCCCAAAATATATGAAACAAACTCTGGCAAAACTGAAGGGAGAAATAGACATTTCTACAATAATCGTTGGAGACTTCAACACCCCACTCACATCATTTGATAGAACAACTAGATAGAAGATCAACAAGGAAACAGAGAATTTGAACAATATGATAAACAAGAAAGACTTAACAGACATAGAACACTACATCTAAACACAGTGCCAATAGATCTTTCTCCAGAATAGACCACATGTTAGGTCACAATGCAGCTTTCAATAAATATAAAAAGAATGAAATTATACAAAGCATCTTCTCAGATCAAAATGGAATGAAACTAGGAATCAATAATAGACAGGAAAAAAGTAAATTTGTAAATGTGTGGAGACTGAACAACACATTCCTAAATAATCGGTGGGTCAAAGAAGAAATTGCAAGTGAAATCAGTAAATATATTGAGACAAATGAAAACAAGAACACAACATATCAAAACTTATGGGATACAGCAAAAGCAGTCTTGAGAGGGAAATTTATAACCCTAAATGCCTAAATTTAAAAACAAGAAAGGGCTAAACTCAAAGATTTAGTTGAACAACTAGAGAAACTAGAAAAAGAATAGCAAACCAATCCCAAAGCAAGCAGAAGGAAAGAAATATTAAAGATTAGAGAACAAATAAATGAAAATGAGAACAGAAAAACAATAGAGAAAATCAACAAAACTAAAAGCTGGTTCTTTGCGAAGATCAATAAAATTGACAAACCCCTAGCTAGAGTAACAAAGAGAAAAAGAGAGAAGATGCAAATAAATAGAATCAGAAATGAAAAGGGGAATGTTACAAATGATCCCACAGAAATAAAAAGAATCATGATAGGATATTATGAGAACCTATATGCCAACAAACTAGACAACCTAGATGAAATGGACAAATTTCTAGAAATGCACAACCAACCTATACTGACACTACAAGAAATACGAGAACTTAACAAACCAATCACATTTAAGGAGATTGAAATCATCTAAAATCTCCCAGCAAAGAAAAGTCCAGGACAAGATGGCTTCACAGGTAAATTCTGCCAAGCATTTCAAAAGGAATTAACACCAATCCTTTTTAAACTCTTCCAAAAAATTGAAGAGGAAAGAAAATTACCCAACACATTTTATGAAACCAGAATCACCCTAATACCAAAGCCAGATAAAGATTCTACAAGGAAAGAAAATTACAGACCAATCTCTCTAATGAACATAGATGCAAAAATTCTCAACAAAATTCTTGCAAATTCAATCCAAAAGCATATCAAAAGACTTATACATCACGATTAAGTAGGATTTATTCCTGCTATGCAAGATGGGTTCAGTATAAGAAAATCAATCAATGTAATATACCACATTAACAAATTGAAGGGAAAAAACCACATGATCATATCAATCAATGCAGAAAAGACGTTCAACAATATCCAGCATCTTTTTTTGATAAAAACACTTCACAAGATAGGAATAGAAGGAAAATACCTCAATGTCATAAAAGGCATATATGAGAAATCCACAGCCAACCACATACTCAATGGAGAAAGGTTGAAAGCTTTCCCTCTAAGATCGGGAACAAGACAATGATGCCCACTGTCACCATTGTTATTCCATATTGTACTAGAAATTCTATCTAGGGCAATTAGACAAGAAAAAAAAAAATTAAAGGCATACAAATAGGAAAAGAGGAAGTAAAACTCTTGTTGTTGCGGATGACAGGTCCCGTACTTAGAAAATCCTGAAGTAACCATGACAAAGCTACTTGAGCTAATAAGTCAGTTCAGCAAAGTGGCAGGTTACAAGATCAACACGCAAAAATCAGTAATGTTTTTGTACACTAGCACTGAACAACCTGTGGAGGAACTCAGGAGGAAAATTCCATTTTCAATAGCAACAAAATGGCTCAAATACCTAGGTGTTAATTTAACCAAAGAAGTACAGGACGTATATGCAGAAAACTACAAAACAATGCTAAAAGAAATTTTAAAAGACCTAAACAAATGAAAAGACATTCCTTGTTCATGGATTGGAAGAATAAATATCATGAAGATGTCAATCTTACCCAAACTTTTTTATAGATTCAATGCAATACCAATCAAAATCCCAACAGCTTACTTTACAAAATTAGAGAGGGCAATCACCAAATTCATCTTGAAGGGTAAGTGCACCTGAATAGCCAAAAACATTCTAAGAAAGAAGAGCAATGTGGGAGGAATTTCACTGCCTGACCTTGAAATATATTACAAAGCTACAGTGGTCAAAACAGCATGGTACTGGTCTAAAGATAGACAAATCGATCAGTGGAATAGAATTGAGAACCCTGAAATAGACCCTCACCTATACAGTCAAGTGGTTTTTAACAAACTTACCAAGTCCATGCTCACAGGGAAAAACAGTCTCTTCAACAAATGGCGTTGGGAGAACTGGATATCTACAACCAAAAAATGAAAGAGGAACCTTATCTCACTCTGTATATAAGGATCAACTCAAAATGGATAAAAGATCTAAATATAAAAGCCAGGACCATAAAACTACTAGAAGAAAATATAGGGAAACATCTTCAAGACCTTGTCGTAGGTGGTGGTTTCTTGGACCTTATACCCAAAGCTTATGCAACAAAAGAAAAAATAGATAAATTGGACCTCCTCAAAATTAAACACTTTTGCACCTCACAAGACTTTGTCAAAAGGGTGAAAAGGCAGCCAACTCAATGGGAAAAAATATTTGGAAATCACATATCTGATTAGGATTTAATATCCAGCATATAAAAAGAGATGTTATAATTCAACAATAAAAAGACAAATGAGCCAATTAAAAAATGGGCAAAAGACTTGAATAGACATTTCTTCAAAGAACAAATACAAATGGCCAAAAAACACATGAAGAACTGCTCAACATCATTCATGATTAGGGAAATGCAAATCAAAACTACAATGAGATATCATTTCACACCTATCAGAATGGCCACTATTAAAAACACAGTAAACTACAAGTGTTGGAGAGGATGTGGAGAAATAGGAACACTTCTTCACTATTGGTAGGAATGTAGAATGGTACAGCCACTGTGGAACTCTGTTTGGCAGTTCCTAAAGAAGTTGAATATAGACTTGCCACATGACCCGGCAATACCACTACTGGGAAAATACCCAGAAGAACTGAGAGCAGTGACCCGAACAGACATCTGCACACTGATGTTCAAAGCAACATTATTCACCATTGCCAAAAGTTGGAAACAACCCAGGTGTCCATCCTGGGTTGGACATTCAACCATTCAACATTCACAGATGAATGGATAAACATCTGTGGTCTATTCACACAATGGAATATTATGCAGCTGTAAGAAGAAATGAAGCCATAAAACATATGACAACATGGATGAACCTGAAGGACATTATGTTGAATGAAGTAAGCCAGACACAGAAGGACAAATACTGTATGAATGTGTTACTATGAACCAAATATATTGTGTAACATATTGTTTGATTCAAAAAAAATTTCATATGTATCCAGTACATTTAATTGAGAAATGTATATATTTATTCATCTGTGTTTACTTTTTAGTTTTTAATTTTTTACATTTTCATTTATTAAATGTAAAAAATAAAGTTGGAAAAAAGAATTTACTAATAATTTCAAGAATTATTGTAGATGCCCAGGATCTTTCTCTTCTTCATTAAATGTGTTGAGGCCCAAGTTACTAGATTTGGTTTCTAAATGTAAAATGTACAGTTGCCTTATTTATATAGAAAGACAAAGCATCTCCTTTTTATACTTAGAAAATGACATAGTTATCATGACATTTTCCTGAGAATCATGACCCTAAATTTATTTATTCCTGATTTATCATGAGCAATGCTAGCAAAGCCTGCATAGAAGACTATGCTGAAAATCTTTTATAGCTAAAGAGTGTCCTGCTACTAAAAATTATTTTATTTATTTACCAGGAACCCTGAATTAATATGTTTACAAAAACATTAGACCAGAACACCTGCCTTTTGTTTTTTTTTCCAGGAACGTCCTCCACACAACTGCTTTCCCATGGTAGAAAATTGATCAAGAAGTACTACTTAGCCCTTCCCTACCCTCTCCTGAATCTATACCTTCTGCACAGAATTTTCTCACATACTTTAGCATTGTGTTTATGACTGGATTTTTTTTCTACCCTTATACCCTATATGTTGAAAATTGCATCATTACATATTTATTAGAAATCACACTTTCCTTCTTAAACATCAGATGTAAGAAGATCAAAGTCCAGTTGATTTCATCCAATTCATTTCTCTTCAATCCTTGTCTTCATCTATTCCCCTAATGTTATTGCAACAGGTAAGGCTTTAATGGATTCACACTTGGACTAATGAATTAATTTTGAAACTAGCTTCCTTCCTTGTTTTTTGAACTTAGCTTCTTTAATTTTCACTGTAATGAAACTCTTATTATGCTAAAATGATAATTTGATCATTGAGCTCAGTTTCAACATCATTTACTATCTTTCCATTTCATAAATAAAATTTGGCATTCACGATTGACAGTTCTTCTAAATCATGCATCAAGTGCTCCACATCTACGAAAGATTATTTGTCGTTACATGAATATGCTGCTTTAATTTGCATATTCAGCCCATTATAAATTTTGTTTCATCCTTAACCATCAAAGAAGTTCCTATCTACCAAACACAATTCACTTGGCAAAACCACTAATTCTGGAATTGCTTTCATGCACCTGAACTTAGTTGGAGTAAAACACACAACTAAATCATGCTGATTGCTTTCTCTTTAAAACCATGGCCATGAAATTCAAATGTGCCCTTAATGCTTCCAAACAAGTACATCATTCTTCCATAAGCCATCATTTTCCTTCTCTCATATGACGAAACCTCTCACATCTTCTCCCCTAATCCCGGTGACAGCAGATGACCTTATTTACTATGTCATGGAAAAAAATAAAAGCATTCAGGAGGAAAAGTGCACAGGCTTTCTACACAGTCTTCCACTGCCACATATACCTAATGACAATAACTTAGCTTACATATTATGTGTCTTTCCTATTACTATAGAGCAGGGTTTCTCAACCTTGGCACTACTGTCATATTGAGCCAGATAATGCTTTGTTGTGGGGGGTTCAGGGTCATGGTGAGGGCTGCCTAGGGCATTGCAGGATGTTTAGTAGCATCCCTGGCCTGTACCCTATAGATGTCAGTAGCACCAAAATCCCTAGAATCTACCAATTGAGGCCACCACAAATGTCTTCAAAGATTGTGAAATATCCCCCTGTAATAAGAACCAATGTCAGAGATGAAATATCCATGCTATCTGGCTATACACAGATACCTTTCAAGGAATTCTTCCTCCATTCATATAATCATTTTTTTCCTATTATTGGGTCATTTATTGAGCAGAAAAAAATACCTTTATATCTCCCATGTTAGGAAACAAATACAAATAAGCAACCAAAGGCCTTTGCTTATAACATATTCCCTGACAGATACTACCAGGGAATTTGATTCTTTTTTCACCAAAACTCTTCAAAAGAGACATTCATAATCACTTTGTCAATACTTGCTCATTCATTCTTTCATAAATCTCTTCCATTTGAGTGTCTACCCCCAGATTCTAATTAAACCTCTCCCCCATTTTGCTAATCTAATTGTTCTTTCACCCTTTCCCTCACTTTACTTGATTAATCAGCAACATTTTATATAGTTGATTACTATCTTCTTTTTAATATACACTCTTCATTTGGGTTCCTGGTTTTCCTAGTATTTCTTTAGTCTTTTTTTCCACTCTCAGTCTTTTATCACTGGTTTCTCTTCCTTTCTAGAAATCTTAATGTTGGAATATCCCAGGTTTCAGTCCTTGATTTTTTCTTCTCATCTTTCTTTGCACTACTTCCTTGGTTATCTCATTGAATCCCATGGCTTTACACACAATCTAAATGCTAATGACTCCCAAATATATATTCTTATGTTAGACCCCTTATCTGAATTCTAAATTCAAATATTCAATTGCACTTTTTACATTTGTAGGTGAATGTTAGGATTGTAATGAATATATTTTTCCTGAAATCCATTCCTCACTCTCCCTTGCTCAGGTCAAAACACAGAGGACCTGACTACTCTATGTTGCGTTTCTGTATTTCAGAATTTCCTGAGGATCAAACAATTGATAACAGACATAGAAAGATGAAAAGCAGGGACAATGGGAAAACTAGTTACTTTCTCAAATCTTCTCTTTTAGTGTTATCCCTGATAACTGCTGCCATTTTTTCCATGGTTCTAGCTTTACTCACACAGGCTAACTGTGGCTCCAGTTTCCACCAGCGTGGAAGAATGCATCATGTCCACACAAAAGGCATATTCATATCCCAAACCATCGTACCAGTGAGAATCCATTTGTAAATAAGACCTTTGAAGATATTTTTAGTTAAGGTGTGCCTAAACTGAATTAGGGTGGGACTTAATCCAATATGGCCAAAGTCCTTAAAATCAAAGGAAATTCAACACAGACGAAGAAACCACAGAGAGCAGCCAGAAGCTAGAAGTCAATGAAATCTGGAAGAGAAAGAAGATGCCGCAATGTGCATTCCCATGTGACAGAAAAGCTGAGGATGAAAGATGGCTGGCAGCCAGTCCCAGAATGCCACAGATTTCAGGGAGAAAGCATCACTTTGCTGATTATCTCCATTTAGACTTCTCCTATAGCCTCAATACCATAAGCCAATAAATTCATATTGTTAAAGCCACCAGCAACCCTAGTTGCTCAGTTCCAGTAATGCAGACACCTTTCTTTATTCCTCTGTATGAAGGGTGGTAGCAGCTTCCTATTGTTGCTAAATTGTGGGTTGCCTCACTGTCCCCTAGGTGGCTGTTTTTAGCTACTTCTACCACTAATCCTCTGCTTTAATGTTTTGTCTTAAATTAACAGAGTGATATATGCACATATCTAACCCAAACCTCTCAAAATCAACATGCCTCAGGAGAAATTACTGATCTCCATTCCCCTGACTCTGCCAAACCTATTCATGCTTCTTGATCTCATTTGATGGAAATTTCATCCTTCTACTTGTTCAAGCCCAAAGGTTTGACTGTGCATAGAATTCAATCACTTCTGACCATCTACACAGTAGAAAGAATCAGTATTGTCTTCCTCCTAAATTAAATCAAAGTCTAACTAAGACCCTGCCTCTAAAACTGCGCCTTATAGCCCATTATCAATACAATATACAAAGTGACTCTTTTAATATAAAAACCAGATCATGCCACATTTCTTATGACCTACGATGGCTCCATATTTCATTCATGGTAAGTCAAAGGTAGTGTGTATTAGGGTTCTCTTGGGAAACAGAACTGACAAGAGATATCTGTAGATATTATGAGATTTTATAAAATTGTCTCAAGGAACTGTGGAGATGTACAAGTTCAAATTTCATAGAGCAGGTTGCAAGCTGGGAACTCCAATGAAGGTTTTTGATGAATTCTCCAGAAGTTGTCTGGTTGAAGTAGAAATAGAAACTTTCTCTTCTGATTGCTGAAGTAATCATTTCTCCTTTTAAGACCTTTACCTGGTTGAATGAGATGTCTCTCATTGTTGAAGGCAATCTCAGTTGATTATACATGTAACCAATCATAAATGCAATCAACTTACTGATGATTTAGGTCCATGAAATGTCCTCACAGTAGCAATCAGGCCAGTGCTTGACCAAACAACCAGGCATCATAACCTGGCCAAGTTGACACATGAACCTAACCACTACACATGTGATGGCTCAAATATCAAGGTCCTATTACTCCCTTGAGATCATCATTACTCCCCTCTTCTCACTCATCTCTAGTCACACTGGACTCCACACATTTGTTCACACAAGCTAGGCAAAGGTCTGCTTTAAGCCTTTGCACTGGCAGTTTCCCCTGCTAGAATCTTTTCCTTCAGATATCTACGCGCTAAACTCTCTCACTTCTTTCAAGTTTTTGCTTAAATGCTACCTTATCAATGATGCCTATCATGGCCACCATATTTAACACTGAAACCTGCCTTTTTTCAGTGTTAGAAGCTGAATACAGAGAGAGGAACACAATAGATATGAACCTGCCCTCACATATGCTGCATGGTCTAAATGGAAAACAAACACCCAATAAACAAAAAGTGAATTATCTTAGCACCTATCTAAAGAAAAAAATGCAAATATTTAAATATTTATTTATATTTGGAAGTTCTCAATATAAGTTAATATGTTAGGTCACTACCTAGAAAAAATGTGGTCTCAGACTGTATAAGCATTATATTTGGATTGAGATTCACTATAGTCCAAGACATGTATTCAGGCTTCAATAAGACAGAACTGGTTTCAAATTAGAGTTCTATCAACCACTAACTACTCTGCATCTCTCTTGTTAATTGTTCTCGCCAGCAAAATCAAATTAATGATAACACCTACTTCTTAAGATTATTAAAAGAATAAATGAGATAAGGCATATAATGCTTACAGCACATCACACAGTGCAGAGTAAACATTAAATAGTTGTCATTTTTAAAATATTTTAAAAACAATAGCTTCTTAAACTATTGCTTATGATGATTAAAACCTTCTTTGTGTGTAATTAATAATACTAACTGCCTATGCAGCTTGTTTATGAAAATTATAATTGATGGAGAAAAATTGATCTTTATTCAAAAAAGACTAGCAAGATTGAAATATGAGTATTGGTTGAAAGAAGAGTATGTGTTTTGTTTACAAATGAAAGTAATTAGAATAAAGTGAAGGAAAATAATATTTAAAAATAAAACCTGCAATTCACCAATGTCTTATTGCACAATATATGATCTTTATGACAATCCAGAAAGATGTAGATCATCATTCTCATTTTACAGGTGATAAAACTAAAATTCCAACTAGTTTATTAATTTCCCTAAATTACATAGAACTGAGAGTTAATATGCATGATTTTCAGCAAAAACTTGTCAGCATTTTCATGTGTTTTTAAAGGAAAATATTTCTAAATAACATCAGCACTATTTGGGAATTATATGGTTGGTGTCGCTTAATAGTGCATATTCATTAGACATGAATTCAAGAAAAACTTGTATAACCACTTGGCGAAAATGTACTTAAGATCTAGAATTCAATCTTCTAATTTGTAAAAATCTAGATAATAATATATATCTTATAGAATCATAATATCAAAGAAGTAGATTTTTTTAAATGCATAGCTATTATTGATTTTTTTTTGTTAATACAAAGGAATTCACTCTTAAATGGACTCAGCATTCTGTTACATGTTTCTTCTCTTTTGAACTCTTTTGAACACTTTAAAATACCAACTACTCAAAAAATTTTCATGTAGTTTCCACTTAATGATAATTGGCAAGTTTCTATGACCAATAAAATTTCATTTCATAATGCCCTGAACCTTATTCAATTACTAAATGCACAACTCTATGTGGATGCCTCACTGTCAACTCAAGCTTGACATGTTACCAATTTAGTTTATCATTACCAACCACACGTAATATTTGACTTCTGCTCCTCTAGTAATTGCAATCTAAAACTCTTATATTAATCAGAATAGACTAAACAGTCTTTGTTAACAAATACTCCCACAAATGTCATATCATATATATATATATATTTTTTTTTTTTCTTCTTCTTCTTCTTT
>JAQZBX010016552.1:0-24286 GCA_029593785.1 Cabassous unicinctus | reverse complement strand
GGTGACCTTGGCTCCAAGGCCAGAGAGAATGTCTCGGCCCCAGAGGATGGTGGGCAGATTCTTCTTCTTCTTTTTTAGGTACTGGGGCCAGGGATTGAACCTGGGACCTCATATGCAGGAAGCTAGTGCTCAGCCACTGAGCCACATCAGCTTCCCTCAGTTGGTATTTTCATTTGTTAGTGTGTTGTTTGTTTGTTTGTTGTTGTTGTTGTTTTTAGGAGGCACTGGGGGCCAAACCCAAGACCTCTTTTGTGGGAACCAGGCACTCAAATGCTTGAGCCACATTCCATTCCCCACATTATATTTATATTACTCATTTCTGTAAAGTCTCAGATGGATTGGGAAGACTCTTGAATCTGAAGCATGTTGCCCTCAAAGTTGATTGAACAAAGGAAAAGAAATCTAAGGATTATGAGGGATATTTTAGAGAGCCAGGCTTAGAAGTGTGAAACAACACTCTGTCCAGTTTGACTGGATAGAATTTGGACACATTGCTCTAAGCTAAATGACAGTGGGATTCATAAATGTAGTCTTTCCATGTGCCCAGTATGAGAAATTATGGAGAAAGCAAAGAATTTTCCCTACAACCACCCACCATTTTGATCACCAAATCACTCATTTCACATATGAAGCACAATCATCTCCACTCAAAGGAATACAAGCCAGATTTCTACCCATTCTATATCCGGCACAAAAATCTAGTATTTCTGAGTGAAATGAACTAGCTTATATCAGTTTCTGAAATATCCCCACTTGTCCCAGGATCTTATCTTCAATTTCTTGTCCCAAAGAACAAATTAAGGTTAGGAAAATCACAACAAAAATCTAATTTATAAAATAAAAAGTGTGAGATACATATAAACCACTGGCTTTGGGCAACTCCAAAAGGCTACTAGAAAGATACTTTGAATGATTCCTGCATTGAAGGTAGGAGAAGTTGATTTAAAAAACAACAACAACAAAAAAAAAACTTCTTTTATTTTCTGGAAAGAACTCCTATAGCAATTGCTTGTTTTTCAAAACTTTTGTTCTACTTCCAGGAAGATGGAATCAGAATATGCAGGCAGGGCTAAACACTTTTTCAAACAAAAATTAGAAAGGGAAAATAGCTTTCTGAGGTATATGCTTTGGAGTTCAGAAGATGAGAACTGTATAGTGAAAGTCCCAAGAGTGTGAAGGACAAAGAAATGAAGAACCCCAAGTGACAACTGTAAGTTACTAAGACCCATGGTGGCTGGGAACAGCAACCAGCCCTCACATTTAAGGTATACACTGTGGATAAAACCCAGAGCTCCCTGAAGCCAACTGAGAAGGGAACAGTTGTCTTCCTCCCAGTGAAGATGGAGGGTGTGGTGGAAGGCAGAGAAAGAGTTTCTCTTCAATGAATTTGACCAGCAGAGCTCACTTTGAATCTCAGCTCTGGCCTGACCAGAAGCACTGGCAGTGGAAGTTGAAATAAATGTCTCCATGGAAAGGTTGGTGAATAAGCACCATCTGCTAGCCAGCTGGGAAACAGCAAGGAGAAAAACTGCTTTAAGGTCTGTCTTATCTGAAACTCCTGGAGAAGAATTCTGCTCCTCATTAGTGAGTTCCTAGATCGATTTTGATAACTTAAGCTAAGCAATTTTAAACACTCAGAATAAGTTGGACCAAAAAATCAAAGAGGAGCTGTGAAAAAACCACTAGGTAAGAGAGAGAAATTGACCATCAGAATAAATTTCACCAACATATTCAGATGCATAGATAGAAAAATAATTACAAGCCATACTAGGTAACAGGAAGATATGGCCCAGCCAAAGCAACAAAAAAAAAATCCTGATAAGATACAGAATTTAAGACAACTAATCAATGACAATCACACAAATTTCCTAAATCAATTTAAAGAGTGGAAGGAAAATATGTTTGAAAAGATAAAGGACATTAAGAAGGCCCTAGGTGAGCATAAAGAACAATTGGAACCGTGCAAAGAAAAGTAACAGAGCTTATGGGAATGAAAGACACAATGGATGAGATTAAAAATACCCTACCAGCATATAGCAGCAGATTTGAATTTATGGGGGACAGAATTAGTGAAACTTAAGACAGAATATCTGAACTTGAAAAACAGGAAAACAGAAAGCGAAAAGAAGAGAAAAAAATGGAACATGGTTTGTATTAGTCAGCCAAAGGGATGCTGATGCAAAGTACCAGAAATCTGTTGGCTTTTACAAAGGGTATTTATTGGGGTAAAAGCTCACAGTTCCAAGGCCCTAAAGAGTCAAACTCAAGTTTGCTTTATCACCAAAGTCTGTTGTCACGTATTGAAGCAAGACAGCAGGCAATCTCTGCCTTGTCTCTTGGAACTTCTTCTCCTTAAAGCTCCGTGGGTCCCACTTCTTCCAATCTCAGCTGTAGACTGGCATAGGGTTCATCTCTCAGGGCTTCTTATATCAGTCTGGCATAGTAATTATTTCTCTCCAGGCCTTATCCACTGCTCAGCTGTTCTGTTTTCTTCAGCTGTAAACTATCAGGCAAATGGCTCATCACTCCCTGAGATTTAGCTCTTTGAGTCTTCTCTCCTTTGGCATCTAGAGACTCTCTCTTTACCTGGGTCTTCTGTGTGTCTTCTTAAGTGGGTTTCCATTTATATCAGCCAACCAATGGGGCAGGGAATCAACCCTGACTCATGCCGTACTGACGTGATTGAATCAAAGCCCTAATCTTTAATCAAGTAAACTTAAAGCCTTTGAATTTAATACAATCAAAGGGTATCACACACAGAGGAAAAGACCAATTTACAAACATAATTTTTCTCCTTTTCGGGAATTCATAAATAATATCAAACTGCCACAGGGTACTAAGGAATTGAATGGCAATGCAAAATGCACAAATGTATGTGTTGTTGTTGCCCCAGAAAGAGAAGAGAATGGAAAAGGAGCAAAAGAATATTTGAGGAAATAATGACTGAAAGCTTCCCAAACCTTATGAAGGACATAAATATCAATGTCTAAGAAGGACAATGCACTTTGAACAAATACATCTGAATAGACCTACGCCAATACTCCTACTATGCAGAATGACAGCAACAGAGATAAAGAGAGGATTCTGAAAACAGCAAGAAAAAAGCAAAACATCACATGAAAGAAACCACAATAATAACAATACCAACCTCTCATTAGAAACCATGGAGGCAAGAAGAAAGAGGTATGATGTATTTAATGATTTGAAAGAGAAAAATAGCCAGCTAAGAATTCTGAAAATTTCTGAATAATTCTGAAAAAATTGCCCTTCATAAATGAGGGTTATTTTAAATTCCTCACAGACAAAAAAAAAATTGAGAGTGTATGCTACCAAAAGGCAGAATTTACAAGGGTCATAAGACAAGTCTCAGTAAATTTAAAAAGATTGAAATTATGGAAAACATTTTATCTGATCATAATGGAAAAAAGCTGGATGTCAATGATAGATGACAAAATGGAAAATTCATAAATATATAAAGAATAAACAAAACACTCTTAAATAATCAGTGGGTTAAAGAGGAAATTGCAAGAAAACTCAGTAAATATTTGAGACAAATGAAAATGAGAATACAACATGTCAATATCTGTGGGACAATGCCAAAACTGTGCTGAGAGGGAAATTTATAACCTTCAGTGCTTACATTAAAAAAGAAGAAAGAGCTAAAATCAAAGACCTAACTGCACACCTAAAGGAAATATTAAAAGAACAAAAAACTAATACTAAACAAAGCAAAATGAAAGAAATAATAAAGATCAAAACAGAAAAAAATGAAATTGAGAATAAAAATAATGCAGAGAATCAGTAAAACCAAAAGTTGATTCTTTGAGAAGATCAACAAAATTGGCAAACCCTTAGCTAGACAAAGAATAAAAGAGAGAGATACAAATAAACAAAATCAGAAATAAAAGGGAGAATATTACCACTGACCCTACAGGTATATGAAAAATCTTAAGAGGACACTGTAAGCACTTGAATGACAAAAAAACTAGACAAGGTAGATGTAATGGACAAATTCCTAGAAATACAAAGACCAAAGTACATTGACCTTAGAAGAAATAGAAGACCTCAATAAATCAATCACAAATAAACAGATCGAAACAGTCATCAAAAACCTCCCAAAGTTGAAAAGCACGGTACCAGAGTTCTTCACAGGTGAATTCTACCAATCATTCAAAGATGATCTGAGACCAATCTTGCTCAAGCATTTTCAGAATATTGAACAGGAAAGAAAACTGCCAAACTCGTTCTATGAAGCCAACATCAGCTAAATACCAAAACCAGATAAAAATACTACAAAAAAAGAAAATTAAAGACCAATATCTCTAATGAATATAGATGGAAAAATCCTCAACAAGATACTTGCAAATTTACCCAATATCACATTAAAGAATTAAACAACACAATCAAGTGGGTTTTGTCCCAGGTATGCAAGGGTTGCTCAATACAAGGAAATAAGTTAGTGTAATAAACCACACTAATAAATTGAAGAAGAAAAATCATATGATTCTCTAGCTTGATGCAGAAAAGGCATTTGGCAAAATACATTATCCTTTCTTTATAAAAACCCTCCAAAAGATAGAAATAGAAGGAAGCTTTCTCATCATGTTAAAGTGCATATATGAGAAACCCACAGGCAGCATTGTACTCAATGGTGAAAGACAGAAAGCTTTCCAACTGATATTAGGAACATGCCAACTGTCAACATTGTTATTCGATATTGTGCTAGAAGTACTAGCTAGATCAATTAGGCTAGATAAAGAAGTAAAACTGGCACTATTTGCTGATGATATGATCCTAAATCTAGAAAATCCTCAAAGATCCACAACAAAATTACTAGAACTAATAGATGCATTCAGCAAAGTGGTGGGATACAAGATTAATATGTAAAAATCAGTAGCATTTCTATACTGTACTGTTGAACAATCTGAGAAAGAAATCAGAAAAGAATTCCATTTAGAATAGCTACTAAAAGAATTAAATATTTAGGAATAAACTTAACCAAGGACATACCTGTATTCAGAACTACAAAACATTGCTAAAAGAAACTGTAGAAGACTTAAATAAATGGAAGGACTTTCTGTGTTCATGGATTGGAAGACTAAATATTGTTAAGATGTCAATACTACACAAACTGATTTTCAGATTCAATGCAATCCCAATAAAGACACCAACAGCCTTTTGTGCAGAAATGGAGAAACCTATTATCAAATTTATTTGGATGGGTAAGGGTCCCCAAAAAGGCAATAATGTCTTTAAAATGAAGACAAAGTTGGAGGATTCTCAATTCCTGACTTTAAATCATATTACTTAGCTACTGTTGAAAAAACAGCATGGTGTTGGCATAAAGAAAGACAGATTACCAATGAAACTGAACTGAGAATTCAGAAATAGACTCTCACATCTATGATCAAGTGATTTTCGGCAAGGCTGTAAAACCCTACCGGCTAGGACAGAAGTGTCTATTCAACAAGTGAGGCTGGGATAACTGGATATTCATTTCTAAAAGAAACAAAGGGGACTCCTATCTCACATCTTATATAAAAATTAACTCAAAATGAATCAAGGACCTAAATATAAAAGCTACAGCCATTAAAGTCCTAGAAGAAAATGTAGGAAAACATCTTCAACATATTTTGGTAGGTTGTAGTTTCTTAAACCTTACACCCAAAGCATTAGCAATGAAAGAAAAAATAGGTAACTGTAAAATCTTCAAAATTAAAAATTAAAAAAGTTTGTTCTTCAAAGTACTTTGTCAAGAAATTAAAAAGGCAGCCTACTCAATGGGAGAAAATATTTAGAAACCACATATCTGGTAAGGGTTTGATATCCATGTTATATAAAGAGATCATACAACTCAGTGATAAAAAGACCAGCAACCCAATTAAAATTTGGGCCAAAAACTTCAGTAAATATTTCTCCAAGGAGGAAATTATAATGGCCCCAAAAAACACATGAATAAATGGTCAATGTCACTAGCTGTTGGGAAATGCACATCAAAACTACAATGAGATACCATTCCATACTTTATAGAATGGCCATTATTTTAAAAAATAATAATAAAAAAACAACAGAAAACTACAAGTGCTGGTGAGGATGTGAAGAAATAGGAAAACTCATTCACTGTTGGTGGGAATGTAGAAATGTGCAGCCTCTGTGGAAGCAAATTCAGCAGTATCTAAAGAAGCTGTATATAGAACTGCCATATGATCTAAGATCCAGCAATCCTGTTACTAGGAATATATTCAGAAGAACTGAATGCAAAGATGCAAACTGACATTCGCACACCAATGCTCAAAGCAGCATTTTTCACAATTGCTAAAATATGAAACCAGCCCAAGTGACGATTAACCAAAGAATGGATAAATAAAATGTAGTATATACATAGAATGGAATAATATTCATCTGTAAGAGGAAATGAAATTGAGATGTATATCACAACATGGATGAAATTTAAAAATATTATTCAGAGTGAAATAAGGCTGACACAAAAGGACAAATATTGTACTGTCTTACTAATATGTACTAAATACAATGAGTAAACTCATGGAGGTAAACTCCAGAGCACAGGTTCTCAACCTTTTTTGTTCCATGGACCCCTTTGCCAGTCAGGTGAAAATTGTGGACCCCTTACTAAGTCCACACTATAATGTGTGTTACTTAATAGATATATTACACCTGCACCAACACATCCCCACAAGAATAACGTTTTTTTTGAATTTCAATTCTAGCTCATGGACCCCTTTTTAAGATTCCTGCTCTAGAGTATAGGTTACTAGGAAATAGAATGTGGATTGAGAATTGAAGCCTATGAACAATGCATGTAACATTATTAAGGTTAATTGTAAAACGGGGAGATGAACAGAGTTGAGAGTAACAAATTTTAGTGTGTATAACCGACACTGCAGATTTATAAATGTGATTGTGGCTGAAAGGGTAGTCTGTGAATGTAAATGTCAATTGCAAAGAAACTAAAGAATAATCTAAAGTGTGCATAACAGTGATTTCAGTGGTGGATGAAGATTGTGGCTTATAGTAAAAATATAAGAAAGCTCTTCTTTTACAAAGTGCTTGGAATATGGTGATAAATGGGAAAATTAAAAGTAATGTAAATTATGGATAATAGTTGATAGTAATATGTAATATTTTGAAACAATTGCAAGAAGATGTTATTTCAATACTAAATATCAATTAGGGTGGTCAAAGGGGAATGGTATTTTTCATTTTGGAGAAATGAAAATGTTCTAAAATTGACTGAGGTGATGGCTGAACAACTCTGTGATGAAAATAAAAGCCACTGACTGCACACTTTGGATTGTACAAAGTATAGAACTGTAAAACACAGGGAATCCAGTGGTGGATTATGGACTGTGGTTAATGGAAGAAATATGAGAACATTTTGTCCTGAAAGATACAAAATATATAATACTAATATAGAGTGTTAATTGGGTGGGTTGGGGGAAAATATGGGTTATAGTTAGTAATAATATTTTGATGACAATTTTTCATAGTTTGTGGCAAATGTTTCACAATAATGCAAGGTGTTTTTCTGGGGAGATATATGGGAGCCTTGCATGTTTGTTTTGTAAATTAACAATTTTACTGTACTTTTATTATTTATGTATATTCATTTATGAATGATATACTCCGATGAAATTTTATTTTTAAAAGATTTTATTCTAATATATAGACAACCAAAATTTCTCCTTTTAACAACATATATATTTAACCATATATAAATCAGTGCTGCTAATTCATTTCACAATGTCACAATATTGTGCTATTGTCATTAGCATAAATTACGAAAAGTTTACAATCAATCCAAATAAGAACTCTGTACAGTTTAAACATTAACTCCTCATTGCCTAAACCCAACCAAGCCCCGATAACTTATATTCTACATTCTAACTCTATGAGTTTGTTTATTCTAATTTTTTCATATCAGAGAGATCATACAATATTTGTCGTTTTATGTCTGGCTTATTTCGCTCAAAGTGATATCTTCAAGGTTCACCAATATTGTTGCATGCATCAGAACATCACTACTCTCTATGGCTGAATAATATTCATTGTATGTATATAGTACATTTTGTTTATCCATTTATCCATTGATGGACATGGGTTGCTTCCATCTTTTGGCAGCTGTGAATAAGGCTGCTAAAAACACTAGTGTACAAATATCCGTTTGAATGCCTTCTTTCAATTCTTTTGGTTATTTACCTATTAGTAGGATTGCAGGGTAATGTGGCAATTCTATATTTACCTTTTTGAGGAACTGCCGAACTGTTTTCCACAGAGGCTGTACCATTCTACAATCCCACCAACAGTAAAGGAGTGTTCCTATTTCTCCAAATCTTCCCTAACACTTTTCATTTTCTTTTTTTTTCTTAATAGCAATCATTTTGGTGGGTGTGAAATGACATCTCATTGTGGTTTTGATTTGTATTTCCTTGATAGCAAATGATGTTGAGCATATTTTCATTTGCTTTTTAGACATCTGTACTTTCTCTTTGGAAAATGTGTATTCAAATCTTTTGCTAATTGTGTTGTATGTATTTTTATTGTTGAATCATAAGATTTCTGTATATATTCTGGATATTAAACCTTTTTCTGATATGTCATTTCTAAATATTTTTTCCATTGAGAGGGTTATCTTTTCACTTTCCAGATAATGTCCTTAAATGCACAAAGATACTTAATTTTTATGAAGTTCCATTTATCTATTTGTTTTCCTTTTGTTGCTTGTGTTTTGGATATAAAGTCTAAGAAATCATTGCCTGACAAGATCACAAAGCTGCATCTCTACTTTTTCTTCTGGAAATTTTATACTCCTGGTTCTTATATTTAAGCTTTCATCCATTTTCTGTTAATTTTTGTATATGTTTGAGATAGGATTCTTCCTTCATTCTCTTGCATATGGATATCCAGTTCTCCCAGCACTATTTGTTAGAGAGACTTTTCTTTCCAAATTAAGTGGATTTGGCAGCATTGTCAAAAACCAATTGGCCATAGATGTGAGGGTATATTTCTGAACTCTCAATTCAATTCCATTCCTCTATATATCTGTCCTTGAGCCAGAACCATGCTGCTTTGACCAAGCTAGCTTTTAAATAGCTTTAAAGTCAGGAAGTGTGAGTTCTCCATCTTCCTTTTTACTTATCAAGATGGTTTTGGTCACAGAACAAGTCTCCACAAATTTAGAAAGATTGAAATTAAGCAAAGTAATTTACCTAATCACAATGAAAGGAAGCTGGAAATTAATAATGGACAGGGAACCAGAATAGGCACAAATATATGGAAGTTAAACAACCCACTCTTAAACAATCAGTGGGTCAAGGAGAAAATTTCAAAAGAAACCAGTAACTACCTAAAAACAAATGAAAATTAGTACAAAACATATCAAAACTTATGGGTAGCAGCTAAAGCAGTGCTGAAAGGGAAATTTATAGTCACAAAAGCCTATATTAAAAAACAAAAAATAGGTAAAATCAAAGACCTAACTGTACAGCTGGAAGAACTAGAAAAATAACAACAAACTAATCCTAAAGCAAGCAGGAGGAAGGAAACAACAAAGATTAGAGAAAAATTAAATGAAATTAAGAATTAAAAAAACACTAGAAAAATTTTAACAAAACCAATAGCTGATTCTTTGTGAAGATTAAGAAAATTGACAAACTGTTAGGCAGAATTATGAAAAAAAAGAGAGAAGATTCAAATAAATAAAATAAAAAATGAAAGAGAGGATATCACAATTAATCTCACCAAAACAAATTCTATCATAAGAGGCTATTTTGAAAAATTGTATGCTAAGAATATGGATCACAGAAGAAATGGAAAAACTTCTAGAAACATGCAAGCAAGCTACATTGACAAAAGAAGAAATAGAAGAATTCAACAGATCAATCACAAGTAATGAGATTGAATTAGTCATCAAAAACCTCCCAACCTTTTTACAAAATATTCTTGAAAGAACTAACACCAATCCTGCTTAAACTCTTCCAAAAAATAAAAATGGAGGGACCATTACCTAACTAATGTTATGATGCCAACATCACCTTAATAACAAAACAACATAAAAATGCCACAAGAGGGGAGCAGATGTGGCTCAAGCAGTTGGGCACCCACCTCCCACATGGGAGGTCCTGGGTTTGGTTCCCAGTGACTCCTAAAGAAAATGAGCAGTCAACATACAAAATATACTAAAAACAATAACAACAACAACAACATTGAATAGTACAATTAAAAAATGTGTGAATTATAAGGTTTGTGAACTATATATCAATAAATTTTTTAAAAAATGCCACAAGGAAAGAAAACTACAGACCAATCTCTCTAATAGATTTAGATGCTAAAATCCCCAACAAAGTACTTGTCAATCATATTCAACAACTCATCAAATGAATTTTATACCATGATCAAGTGGATTTTATTCCAAGTATGCAAGCATGGTTCAACATAAGAAAATCAATCAATGTAATATACCATATTAACAGAATGAAAGAGAAAAAAAATCACATGGTCATCTCTACTGATACAGAAAAAAACAAGATGCAGTATCATTTATTGTAAAAATTTCAAAAGATAGGAATAGAAAGAAACTGTCTCGACATAATAAAGGGTATCCGTGAAAAGCCCACAGCTAACATCATACTCAATGATGAAATGCTAAAGTCTTTCCCTCTAAGATTTGGGAAAAAACAAGGATGCCTACTGTCACCACTCTCATTTTACATTGTATTAAAAGTGCTTGCTTAAGCACTTAAGTAAGGAAAAAAAAAAGAAAAGGAATCCAATGTGGAAAGGAAGAAGTAAAACTTTCATTATTTGCAAATGGCATGGTCTTGGATATAGAAAGCCCCAAAAAATCTACAGCAAATCTTCTAGACCTGATAAACAAGTTCAGTAGAATGGCACAATATAAGATCAAGACAAAAATTACTCGCATTTCTGTACACTAATAACAAACAATCTGAGGAAGAAATCAAGAAAAATATTCCATTTATATTAGTATCTAAAAGAATCAAATATCTAGGAATAAATTTAACTAAGAATATAAAGGACTTGTACGCAGATAACTACATAAAGAAAACCTGAATAAATGGAAGAATATTCCATGTTCATGGATTTGAAGACCAAAAATCACTAAGATTTCTGTCAATCTGAATTGATTTACAGACTTAAAGCAATTGATATAAAAATTACAACAGCATTTTTTTACTGAACTGGAAAAGTCAATTATGAAATTTTTTTGGAAGGACAGGGCCCCAAATAACAAAAAATATATTGAAAATAAAATAAAACTGGATGAATCATGCTACCTGACTTTAAAGCATATTACAAAATTACGGTGTTCAAATCCGCATGATATGGGCACAAGGATAGACATACTGACCAGTGGAACCAAATTGAGAGTTCTGATATACACCAACACATTTATAGCCAACTGATATTTGACAAGACCACAAAGCTCACTCAACTGGGACAAAATAGCCTCTTCAATAAATGGTCCTAAGAGAAATGGATATTCATATCTAAAAGAATGAGAGAGGATCACCATCTCATGCCTTATACAAAATTAACTCAAGCTGCATCAAAGACCTAAGTATAAGAGACAAGTTCATACAACTTCAAAATCAGGGATTCTTAACCTTTTTTGTTCCATGGACCACTTTGCTAGTTAGGTGAAATTAAAACTACAGGAATTTATTTATTGCATAAATTCATAACTGAAGAAAATACCAGATTTCAGTTAGAGGTCTGAGAAAATAAAGATAATAAGTTGGTTTTTAAAAAATTTAAGCTCACAGACCCCCTGAAATCTTTCCTTGGACTATTTAGTTGTCTGCAGACCCCTGGTTAAGAAACCCTGTCCTAGAAGATAATGTAGGTAAATATTTTTGAGATCTTGTAGTAGGAAATGATTTCATATATTTTACACCCAAAGCACTAACAATTAAAGAAAAAAAAAGATAAATGGGACCTCTTCAAAATTAAAAATTTTTGCTCTTCAAAGGAGTTTGTCAAGAAAGTAAAAAGACAGTCTACTCAATGGATGACAATATTTGGAAACCATTTATCTAATAAATTTCTAATGCTCAGGATATATAAAGAAATCCTACATCTCAAAAATAAAGACAACCCATTTTAAAAATGGGCAAGAGATTTGAATAGACACTTTTCCAAATAGGCAATACATATGGCTAAAAAACACATGAAAAGATGCTCAACATTGCTAGCTATTAGGAAAATGCAAATTGAAACTACAATGAAAAATATTATCTTACACCTATTAGACTGGCTGTTATTTAAAAAACCCAGAAACCTACAAGTGTTGGAGAGGAAGTAAAGGAAAAGGAACACTCTTTCACTGCTAGTGGGAATGTAGAATGTTGCAGCCATTATAGAGAATGATTTTGTGGTTCCTCAGGAAGCTAACTATAGAATTGTCATATAAGCCAGCAATCCCACTTCTGGGCATATACCCAGAAGGACTGAACGTAGTGACATGAACAAATATATGCATACCAATGTTCATAGCAGCTTTATTCACTATTGACAAAAGTTGGAAGCAACCTCAGTGTACATCAATGGTTGAATGCATAAACAAAATACAAGGGAATTTTACTCAGGTTTAAGAAGGAATGAAGTATTGACATATGAGACAACATGGATGATTCTTGAGGAGACTCATAGAGGTAGAGTCTGGAAGATAAGTTACCAGGAGATAGGAAGGGAATAGAGAGTGGTGAGCCAAAGTTCAATCTGGGCGGAAACTATGATAAGGTGGAAGAGGTGGTTTGGCAGTGGATGGCAGCAGTGATAGTGGCACAGGGATTTGAGTGAAATCAACAGTGCTGAAAAATGAGGGTGAGCAGTGCTGGGAGGTGGGTTGGGCTATCCATGGAAATGGGGGACTGGCTGGAGGAGAGAACAGCTGAACTTTGGGGAGGTAGATTACTGTGGTTGAGAATACAATTTTGGGAATGTTCTTTTGGTAAATAGGGCAGGGGAGGGTGAATAGTAAAGGTTGCCACTGGTGGGGAGATGTGTAGAAAGAGTGTACCTGTGACATGCTTCTATGGAATATGTATGTGTTCATCTTGTCATAGGGTGTTATCTCAGTGGGTGGAGAGCCACACCATAAACAACAGAATATTAAACCCCCATACTAGGGAGTCCAGCTACATTCTCAATTAGAGAATCTCAAGTACAGAAGCAATGCCTAATAAAAGAAAACAGACCAATTTGTCAAGACCTCAATATTAATGCATATGACTATAAACCTCATTTTTGTAATATTAAAATTTAGCCTAATAGTAACTATAGTTCAGAGTTACCTCCTGAAAACCTCCTTGTTACTCAAATGTGGCCACTCTCTAAGTCAAACTCAGCAAATAAATGCACTACCTTCCTGCCCCCCAGCATGGGTCATGACTCCCGGGGATGAGCCTTCTGGGCACCAAGAGATCAATACCAAATACCAACCAGCAATGCATTTGGAAAAAGGCTTTGACAAAAATGGAGAAACATCAAATACAAAAGAGTTTTTATGGCTAAGGATTTCAAAATGAGTCAGGAAGTCATTCCACAGGTTACAATCTTGTGTGTCTCAGGCAGCTCTCACTAACTGCCACTGTGAACAAAGCCTCAGACAGGGATGCTCCTGAGGGCTCTAAAGCCATCTGGACATTATAGACAAGGCAAACAACCCCTTGAAATCAGCAACCTGTCAGTGGGCCTTACCTTAGAATATATGATAACCTATTTCCCCAATGTAACATAATTAGTCTCATTTTTAATTTCCCTATACATAATTCTTCTATCTCTTTTATTTGAGTCTATAATTAGCACTATACCCATAAAATATAGGTCTCAGAGACTTAAATCTTCAGTCTGTTCATATGCCAGTTAAGCCCAGAATCTAAGCAGAGTTGCAGCCACCATCTACTCTCCAGTTCATTGGACTTGTCAAGGACAACTAACAAAATGTAGATGATGGACAACTCCCATCCAAAAAAAACATAAGAGTATCTATAACTGCAAACAAAACAGTTCCTCCTATCTGCCCCATAAGATCTAAACCCCCTCTCAATCTGAGACAGAGTGGGCATCACCATCCCAACATCCTCAAGATTGAGGAATCACCAAACATAAGGGGGCGGGGAATGCAAACATGGACAAAGTAAACTTATTAATATTGTATTAATGGAAGAAC
The DNA here is from genome assembly GCA_029593785.1 of Cabassous unicinctus. NCBI lineage: Eukaryota > Metazoa > Chordata > Mammalia > Cingulata > Chlamyphoridae > Cabassous > Cabassous unicinctus. The sequence goes on along the minus strand of JAQZBX010016552.1, from coordinate 10,074 downwards.
ATGTAACAATGATATAAAGATAGTGGTTACCAGAGGTTCTGAGGGGAGGAGGAGGGAATAATAAGAAGGAAAATGAGGCATTTTAGGGCATTGGACTTAAGCGTAAACCACAATATAAACTATAGACCTTAGTTTGCAGCAATGCTTCCATAGTATTTATCAGTTGTAACAAATGTACCATATAATTGTAAAATATTGTTAATAGGGGAAGATGTGGGAGAGGGAAGCACGAGGTATATGGGAATGCCTTACACTTTCAATGTAATTTTTCTGTTATCTAAAATCTCTTTAAAATTTATTGTATTGAAAAAGAGCCAATCTTGAAAATGGCAATTTCTATACTTTATTGTGTTTGCTTATGTTACTGTTCATCCATATTCATTTCAGCCTCTGTGTTCTTTGAAGGCATATACTGTGTTCAATAAAGCCTAAAATGGGAAGAATACTCAGAAATAACACTTAAATGAGCAATTGTACTCTCAAATAATTGACTCTGATCACTACCAGTTCAAAGTTTTTAAGTTTATCTTTTTCTTTGAAATCTATATCAGTCTTTTTCCACTTTAATTTCTGCAATCAATCATAGGGTTTATTTTATTCACTTGATCATAGAAAAGGGAATCGAGTTATTAAACATCATTGAAACCAATAATGAGCACACATTTTAGGATGAACATGTTCTGAGATTGCATAGGAAAGTAGAACTAGGTATTGGTATCATTGATTTCTTTAAGAACATTAGTTGAGTTAGCTAAAATTATTCATTGACCATAGACACTGAATCTGGGATTTTTCCCACATACATGTTTCTGGAATATATACCATATATCCGGTAAGGGTTTGATTTCCTTGTTATATAAAAAGATCTTACAACTCAAGGATAAAAAGGCAAGGTACCCAATTAAAAAATGGGCCAAAGACTTAAATAGACATTTCTTCAAAAAGGAAATACAAATGGCCAAAAAACACATGAAAAAAATGTTTAACATCATTAGCTATTAGGGAAAGGCAGTTCAAAACTACATTGAGATATCATTTCATACCTTCTAGAATGAGCATTATTACAAAAACAGAAAACTATAAGTGCTGGAGAGGATGTGGAGAAAGAGAAATGCTTCTTCACTGTTGTTTAGCGAGTATAACACTGATGATTTATAAATGTGATTGTAGCTGACAGGGGTAGTCTGTGGATGCAGTATTTCAATGGAAAGGAAGCTAGAGATAATGTAGGGATTGTATATCATAGTGACTGTGGTAGTGGATGAAGATTGTCATTAATATTATCAGTATAAGCATGTTCTTCCTTTACAAAGTGCTAAGTATATGATGATACATGGAAAATTATAAGTAATGTAACTTATGGATTATAGTTATCAGTAATATTGTCATATTTTTCAGTCTGGCAAAGAAGAGATATCAATTCTAAAGGACAATGATAGTGGGGTGTAAAGGGTATGGGATTTTTCATTTTGGAGTAATGAAAATGTTCTAAAATTGACTAAGGAGATGACAGCACAACTGTGTGATGAAAATGAGAGCCACTGAGTTTACACTTTGAATGGATTGTACAAAGCATGGGACTATATAACACAATGAATCCTGAGGTGGAATGTGGAAGGTGGTTAACAGAACAAATATGAGAACATTCTCTCATGAACTATAACAAGTATATAATACTAGAACAGGGTGTCATTAACTGGGTGGTTTGGGGGAAAATACACTAAATATAATATATTGGCTATAGTTAATAGTAATGTTTTGATAATATTCTTTCACAATTTATAACAATTGTTTCATAATAATGAAAGGTGGTGGTGGTGGGGTAATGTATGAGAACCTTATATGGTGTTATACACGTTTGTTCTGTAAATTCACAACTTATATTCAACATTTATTGTTTATGGATGCTCATGTATGAATGATAAACTTCAATTTTGAAAAAAAAAAAAACACTTTCATAAAGAAACTTTCCCCAAACAAATATCTCAGATACAGTTGTAATCTACAAAAATCATATTGGTTTTAAAACCTGTGGCCACTAGATGAAATATATTAATTTCTCTTCACCAAACAGGCTGTATTCTATTTATGCTACTCATGAATTTCTGGAAAATTATACATAAATATCATATTATAAATTAAAAAATGCATATGCTAAACATTGTTCATTAAAGATATTTGAATTGAGGTCCTGGTAAAAATAAATTAACGTTTTCTTTTTAAATTTTACTACCAAATATCTGTATTTTCTAGAGAAGCATCCTTAATTATGTAGGGATGAGAAAGAAATGACATTCTGAATTATTCTTTCAGAAGGATTTGGCAAAAAGTGAGAATAAATAGATAAAGTATGTGTGGTAAAATCATTTTAATTTTTGAAATTTGGTGATGGATGGATGTGGGATTATTTAATTTTTTAGGGTATGAAAAACATAATAATTTTTTTAAAAAGGGAAATGTGTATTACTTGTTTTACTTTTTAAGGGCTATTGCAGTGCTATGTATATCATTATATTTGGTCAGAGCCAAAGTGACATTTGATGAAATAAGGTTATGTCTAGCAGCTCATGGGAACTTAATTCATAGCAGCAATGACATAAATTAAACACATGGCAAATCTAATGAGTAATAGGTTTGCTATAATAAAAAAGAATTTGTATTTTTAATTATACAATATCTTTCCTTTGTTATCCTTAAAATATGATATTAAGCCTACACAAATATTAAATACCCCCATACTCCAGGATTCATATTTTGCATATTCTGAATTGTTTTTCAGATATGTAATCATTAGCATAATAAAAAGGGAATCAATATTTATTGCTGGCTTACAGATTGAAAGCTTTCATAAAATAATTATTTAACTGAATTTATTTTTTTTGTCTTCCTCAGTCATAGCTATTTGTTATTATATAAACGAAAATTAAAAACAGTAATATTATTAAAGAAAATTTTACTCTGCTTGGTAATAAAAATAGAGTAAAAAGTATCCTGGGGAGCCATTGTAGCTCAGTGGTTGAGCACCACCTTCCCACAAACAAGGTTCCAGATTAAATCCCCAGCTCTGGTACCTCCCCCGCAAAAATTATCCAGTATCTACTAAATTTACAAAAATTTTATATATGTAATATGTTAGTCAGCCAGAGAGGTGCTGATGCAAAGTATCAGAAACTTATTGGCTTTTATAAAAGTAAGTTATTTGGGGTATAAACTTACAGTTACAAGGCCCTAAAGAGTCCAACTCAAGGATGCTTTCTCACCAGTCAGTTGCCACATGTCGAAGCAAGATGACTGGCGATCACTCCCTGGTCTCTCCTTCTTTCTTCTTCTTAAGGCTCCATTCTCTTTGACTGCAAACTATCAGGTGAATGGCTCATCTTTCCCCTGGATTTAGCTGTTTGAGCCTTCTCTCCTCTGGCATCTATGGAGCTCTCTCTCTTCCTGTGTCTTCTTGAGTGAGTGTCTGTTTATATCAGCCCACCAAGTCAGTAAGGACTCACCCAGAGTCATGCCCTACTGATGTGGATAAATCAAAGCCCTAATCTTAACATAATTTAATCAAAGACATCTCAGATGAATCTAATCCAATCAAAGGGTGTGACATCCAGAGGAATAGAATAGTTTACAAGCATAATCTCTCCTTTGGAGATTCATAATTAATCTCAAACTGCCACACCTAATAAGCACTATGCTTTGAAACAAATGAAAAGTTTGTACTAAGCCATTTTCCTTTATTTTTTCATTTTTTATAATTTTAGTATTTTTTCTGTTATGTGATATTATTTATCAGCTTAGGTAGACACTTGCTTAACAGAGGTGAAATTAATTTATTCCACTGCATTCATTTGTGCCTAAAAAAAATGTGGATTTCATGATTTCTATTCTAAAAGCTATTTATTTGCCTAACAGAATTTATAATAATAAATTATTATAAATAATAATAAATTATTATATTATTATATCATTATTATTATTTATTATAATTATTATAAATAATAATAAATTATTATGTTTATTATTAAAATAATAAAAACTGAATTTCATCAAGGTTTGATGAAATTCAGTTTTTATTATTTTATTGCAGTATGTTTGTAGTTATCTAATCTCAGTGTTTTGTATTTCTATCATTTAATATTTGATTAAAGTGCACCTAATCAATAAGACATAATAATAGTGAAAAATAATGAACACTTCAATTTAAGAACAAGAACAATATGAATAATCATGCAGCTATCTTAATCCATTATCTACCACACAGAAGCAACTACATTCCTGACTTTTGTGGTTAGAGTTATCCAGTTTTCTTTTTTTAATAAAATTTTATTAAGGTATATCATCCATACATGAGCATACATAAACAATAAGTGCATAGCAAAACTTGTGAATTTACAATTAAAGCATGTATATCATCATTTAGGTCTCCTACACATCACCCTAACACCAACACCTTGCACTGTTGTAAAACATTTGTTAAAATCTATGAGAAAGAATCATCAAAATATTACTACTAACTATAGCCCTATCTTATATTGTTGTATTTGTCCCCAACACACCCATGTATTAACACCTTGTATTAGTATGTATTTATTATACTTCTTGAGAGAATGTTTTTATATTTGTCCTGTTAGCCACAGTCCATCTTCCACCACTGGATTCCCTGTGTTATATAGCCCCATGTTTTTTACAATCCATTTGAAGTGTACAATCAGTGGCTCTCACTTTCATCACAGAGTTGTGCAGCCATCATCTCAGTTAATTTTAGAATGTTTTCATTTCTCCAAAAGGAAAAATCCCATACTCCCTTATGCCCCCTATTGCTGTCTCTTAGAATTAATTTTTTTCTTTGTCATTGCTAAAAAAATATTACAATATTACTGTTAAATATGGCCATAAGTTACATTAGTTGTAACTTTCTTATTTATCAGCATATTCTTAACACTTTGTAAAAGAAAAACTTTCTTATATTTATACTATTAACCACAATCTTCATCCACCACCAAAATCACTTTGTTATTCACACCCTAGATTATTCTCTAGCTTCCATTCAATTGACATTTATATTCAGACTAATCCTTTCAGCCACAATCTCATTTATAAATTAGCAGTGGTAATTAGGCTCAGTATAATGTGTTACCATCAACTCTATTCATTTCCGCACTTTTACAGTAAACCATAATAAAAGTTCTACATACACTGATCATCAGCTCCGATTCTCAATCCCCATTCTATATCATAGTAACCTACTCTAGAGTTTACCTCCATGAATTTACGCAGCATAGTTAGTTCATATTAGTGAGTCCATACAATATTTGCCCATTTGTGTCTGGCTTATTTCACTTAATCTCCTCAAGACTCATTGATGTTGTCATATGCATCCCAATTTCATTTCTTCTTAGAGCTGAAGCGTAATCCATTGTAGGCATGTGCTATATTTTGTTCATACATTCATCAGTTGATGAACACTGGGCTGGTTCCATATTTTAGCAAACGTGACTAATGATTATATGAACACTGCCATGAATTGCCAGTTTGCATACTTGTTTTCAGTTTTTCTGAATATTTTGCTAATAATGGGAAATTCATCCACTTCATTTAATTTGTCCATCTTGCTGGCATACAACTTTTTAATGCCCTCTCTTATGATATTCTTTATTTCTGTGGGGTCAGTGGGGATATCCCTCCTCTTGTTTCTGATTTTTATTATTTACATCTTCTCTCATTTTTTCTTTGTTAGTTTAGCAAGGGTTGGCTAATCTTATTAATCTTCTCAAAATTCCAGATTTTAGTTTTGTTAATTTTTACTAGTGTTTTTTAATTCTCAATTTCATTAATTCTGCTCTAAAATTGCTATTTCCTTCCTTCTGCTTGCTTTGGGATTAGTTCGTTGTACTTTCTTTTCATTCCTCCAGGTGTTCAGTTAGGTCTTTGATTTTAAGTCTTTCTTCTTTGTTAATGTAGGCATTTTGGGTTATAAATTTTCCTCCCAATATTGCTTTAGCTGCATCCCATAATGACTTCCTAACCTGATCTTTAATTTTTTTTAAACTGCTTGAAGGATTTATATGTAAGACAGGGTAAAATAAATAAAATAAAATAAAATAAATAAAATAAAGTAAAATACATTTTAAACATGCCAGTTTACATTATAAAAGTCTTTCAAATGAAAATAGTTTCTTTGCACTTTCCATTTAGTCCCTACAGAAACTGAGCATGTACATTAGAAACACACTTACAAATACTAGGAAGTAACACTAATTATTTTAGGGAGTTTAATAAGCTAATTTTTAGTTAATTAAATTTTCTTTTGTGTGCATAAATAACACATGCATATGGCATAAAATGCAAAAACAACCATGAGTTTTCTTAGGAAAGCTTACTACTTTCCTATCCACATCCCTTTATCTCCACATTTCTTCATCCAGAGGTAACCACCACTGCTGGTATCTCGTTATTAATATATATGGATTTTTCTTTTATAGAAGTAGTTGTATTCCAAACATTTTGTCCCACAGTTTGCTTTAAAACAACCACCACAACAATAAGCATTTGAAATAATATGTTTCAACTTCATTTAAGATCACTTTCAGACCTGATCTTTAATTTACTGCCCTTCAAAAGAACACTTAACTCATTCAGATCTGTGCTTACTATCTGTTTAATCAGCAATGGAATAAAACTTTACTCATGTTTTTGTGATGAATACATTTTATTAAACAAGTGATTGGATAAATGTACAAATTAATGCCTTTTTCCAGTCACTTTCTTCCTCAAACATTAGCTCTTTAAATGGGAATTGTGTGTAGGAAGAGTAGTTGCTCAGCAGAAGTAGGTACTTGTTAACACTAATCTTTCAGTTTTGCCTTTTTAATTATTTTATTTTAGCTTTACACCTTTAAAGATTATGGTATAAAAGCAGACTTCTTTATTGGTAACTTCCATCATATCCATTAATCATTTTACTTCTTTTTATTGCTATGCTAGTAACTGAGTTTGACCATCTTCATCATTTGGTGAAAAACATCTCTCTTTCATTTCTCCAAATAATTATTTGAGGACACACTCACCATTAATGTCAGAAATTTCAATATCTGAAGGCCTTTTCTCTAGTCAAGGTATCAGTGCTTAGTTATTCCTGTGAGTGTTTGTCCTGCTGGCATGACTCTCCTCCATTCACCTGAACCTTTGTCAATAACCCAGGTTATACATGCCATATAGGTATATTTGGGAGATGGGGGGGCATTTATTTCTTTTTTCTAACAAGGAAATATTTGTCCTAGAAACCCTAGTCTACTTCAACATATGTTCTTTAATAATCAATAAACACTTTTTAACATTTTAAATATTTTTACCCGAAAATCTTGGATTTCTCAAGCAATTCAGACAACATACTCACAACCTCCTATTGGGAAGGATAAGACTTAAACTGCACCACAGAATAATCTAATACAAATGTTTTCAAGTTTAATGGAAAACAAATTATACATGAACATATGTAATGGGGATCATTTAGATCATCTCTGCCTGAGAAATTAAAGTATAATACATGGTGACTCATATTATCCACTATGACAGAGAAGAGAGGACAGCTTGTGTCTCAGTGAGAATTCAATAGACACATACTCTAATGTGCAAAGGATGACAATCAAATGTAGAAATAAACCTTATTTAACATATTTGTTGGCTGTTTTTCAGAGATCAGTAATATTGTACCTGACCTATGTTTTCCTTGCTAAATAGTGACTATCATTCTCCAAGTTATAGTATATATATATTGTTTGGCAGTAAATGTTTAAAATTTTCATTTACATTTAAAAAGCTTCATTTTACAAATATCACATGCATGTCAGAGTAATTTCCTCTCATATATTTTCTAAATGCTCTTAATGAGATAAACTGTTAACTGAGCAGGAGTCCATAGTTTTTGTATTGTTTTTCACTGTTACCATTCAGAAACACAAATACTACTCCCCCAAATATTGCAAACAACCTCTTAAAATAAAAGCAAAGCTAATTGTTTCAAAGTCATAGTTGTAAGCAAGAAGAGCACCTTGGCTGAATCTTCAGTGTCCCAGACAAGGAATCCGGGGAGGATATTTATAAAATTGGGGAGTTGGTTCTCAAGTGATAAAAGGGTGAACTTCTGGGACAGGTAACTGACTGAGATTGAGCAAAGTTTGTGAGATAGTAGTTTAAGATTGGTGAAAGAATGAAGCAAGAGTCTTGGATGAGAGTTGACAAGTAAACTGTTGTTTGGTAAAAGAGCGGTTTGCCCCTTGTGAGCAAAATATTGCTTCAGATAATTTGAACTGCACAAATTTCCTGAAGCAAACATTGAAGTCATCTATTGATTTACAATTTTATCCTTGCTGAGCAAATATTTTTTGGAACAAACAAGCAATTTATATTGACTAGATGGTCTTGGTTTTTGGTTCTAAGAGCTGTGTCCTGTTGACACAGGAGATCACAGTTTTCAGTAGCCTGATGATCATCTGAATTTTCTGAAGTTATAAGTTTCAAGATCAGAGGTCAACACACTTTTTCTGTAAAGTACAAGGTAGTAAATATTTTAGACTTTATGGGCCATAAGGTCTCTTTTGCAATGACTCAACTCTGCCATTTTAGCCCCAAAGCAGGCATAGACAATATTTGAATGAATATGCATGACTGTGTTCCCAAAACACTTTATTTCCAACATTTGGTAACAGGAAGCATTGCCTTGTGGGTTGTAATTCCTAGGCTCCTGAGCTAGGTAAATAAGTGCAAAATGATGAGGTCTCTACAATCTTTCCATAATTCTGTCCTACATAAGTGTGGCTGATTGAATTATGTACCCTAGTTTAGATTTGTTAATCTTAATCCACATTCCCTTTGAGTGTTAACAATTGTAAATAGGATTTCTTGAGATGATATTTTTAGTTAAGGGGTTGCCAACTAAGCAGGATGGGCTTTAGTCTGGATTACTGAAAGCATTATAAAGAGGAGAAACAGAAATCCAATGTCAGAGAAGGCAACAGGGAGAAACAGCAAGTCAACAGGAACCTAGAAGGAAAAGGAGAGGTCATCACTATGTGATGGGAAAACCACAGAACTCCAAAAATTACCTGCAGCCAGCACCAAAATGCTATAGTCCTCAGGGAAAAAGCAAGCTGTATTAATATCTAGATTTTAGATTTTCCCTAGCTTCAAAGCTATGAGCCAATAAATTCCCACTGTTTAAGCCAATTCATTGTATGGAATTTGTCATAGTAGCATAAGGAAACTAAGACACCAACACACCAAAAATCTATAGATAAGTTTCAGGTTTCCTATGTGAGTGTGTGTGAATATGTTTGTGGATAAAACTACCACGTATGGTGACCCAGTTAAGTGTACGTGGAGTCATGAAAACACAGCTTTAATGTAAGTCTTTACTTAAACCTCTCTTTTTTTTAGTTTTTATCTCCAAATAGTGATAATAATCTTATAGGATTTTTATGAAAATTAATAATTGAGGTAATACAAGCAAAATACTTAAAACAGTAGCTAAAATATATTAATTAATCCACAAATTTCTGTTAATGTTATTATTTTCACATAAATCAATAAAAGTGATTGAGATCAGTGTGTTTTAAGCATCTTTGTGGCATCTATATTCTTTTATTTTATTATTTTTAGGTAAGCAAGGGAGTAAAGAATTTATTAAGAAACAAGAAAAAAGATAAGCACACAATGCCAGACATCAGTGTGGGTGTGATACAGAGTGAGACACCTGTGTGGGATCCAAGAGTTAGGCTTTTTTACCTTAAATATAGTTCTCAGCAATTAGGGAGACAAAATTACCATAATCCTTATTTTAATATGGCACTAAGAATTCTATGAACTACCAGTACCAATATGTAGACTATTTGGAATTTTCTATAATATTCTGTTGAAGTATTTTGGAGAGAAATCAAAATAATCCATAATAAAAATATATTCTTGTATATATATTTTTTATTATCTCTTTTCAGATAATATTTAAAAATTGGCATTCTAATAATACCTAAATTTGTTAAATGTATATATTTCATAACAGATTTTCCAAGAAGTCAAAGC
>JAQZBX010016551.1:0-36360 GCA_029593785.1 Cabassous unicinctus | reverse complement strand
GTCAGGGATGGGGGATGCATGGGAGGAAGTTCACCTGAGCATAAATATAAGGTATATAAAAATGTTCAGATGTTCACGGGGCATTGTCACAGTGGATGGAGAATAACTCAATAAATGAGACAATACTGAATTCCCATCCTGGAGAGCTCTGCCACACTCTCTAAGGGAGCAGCAACAGTCCTCCAAGTGCAGGGACAGTGACTGGTGAAGGAGGATGATCCACTGATGGGCTCTATTGATGACTAGCCTTATGAGTCTTTGCTCTTGAAATTGAAACTTAGCCTATTGCTATGGGGTGCCTAAGGGTTGCCTCCTGAGAGCCTCCTTGTTGCTCAAATGTGGCCTCTCTCTAAGCCAAATTCAGCATATGAATGCATTACCTTCCTTCCAGCGTGGGACATGACTCCCAGGGATAAGCTCCCTGGCACTGAGGGATTACTACCAAGTGCCAACTGGCAATGCGACTGGAAAAAGACCTTAAGTAAAAGGGGGGAAAGGTAAAGACAAATGAGTTTATATGGCTAAGAGACTTCAAAACGAGTTGGGAGGTCATCCCAGACATAACAATTATACACATCTCAGTAGGATCTCATAGAATTCCAAAGTGGATATCACCCCAAATAGTGGGACTCCTAAGGGCCCTGGAGACACCCAGGTCCTATGGTCAGGGTGGATAGCTCTGGAGTTTGGTGCCTTGTCAGTGGGCCCTACTTTGGAGTTTGTGCTCCAGAGAGTGACAGAGTTGGACTCAACTATGACTTCCCTGCACATGGCTGATCTGTCCCTTCTATTCAAATCTATACTTGGTGTTGGAGTTTGTAGGTGTACATACAGAGACTTGAGTCTTTGGACTGTCCATGTGCCAGCTGGGCCTGGAACCTCAGTGGAGCAGCAACTCCCACTCTACAGCTCATTGGATTCACCCAGGACAACTGGCGGGGAGGTGATGATGGACAACGGCCGTCCCAGGGAATGGAGAGAGTCTGCAGCTGCAGGCAGGATAATCCCATCCATCTTTCCCATGGGATATAAGCCCCCTCTCAATTGGAGGTAGAGTGGACATCACCATCCCAGACTCCTCAAGATGGGGGGAAGAGCCATGGACTAGAGTGGACTTACTGGTATTCTACTATAGACATATTGTGATTCAAGCAATGGAAAAAATTACAACATTGATGTGGAGCCAGTGGCCACTGGGGGATCTGGGGGTAGGGAGAGGGAAAAGCAGTTGTAATACAGGGGCTTTTTCAGGACTTTGGAGTTGTCCTGGGTGACATTGCGACGACAGATATGGGCCATTTTATATCATTATATAACATGCAGCACTGTGTGGGAGAGAGTGTGGTCTACAATGTAAACGATGGTCCATGCTTAATGGGAAAGCCCCAGGATGTGCGTATCAATTGCAATTCATATGCCACACTAATGAAGGATGTTTATGTGGGAGGTTGTGGGAGGTGTGGGAGGTGGGACATATGGGAATCCCTATATTTTTTGTGTAACATTTATGTAATCTAAGTATCTTTTAAAAAAAAATTAAAGCAGAACATGTAACCCTTAAAAAAAAAAAGAAAATGGATTGGAATCTCTGACAAAGGAAACACCTCCTCTAGCAGGAAAGTAAGGGCATGAATGAATATCTGATTGACCAGGAGGAGAAAAGACTTGATTATCAGACCATTTGTAGAAAAGACTTTCATGCAATTTACCTGTTTATTTTTACTGCCCTCAAGTGCATTTTCTGTGATATCAAGTGTCTTCAAGTTTAGATCCTTTGTGAGGCTTTGTGGGGCAAATTGGCATGCTGCCAGTGCTGTATAGAGCCGCTCAAATGGGCACGTGATATCCAATTGTTGGGTTTTCAGGAATTTTGTGAGTCCATTGTTAAAGACAGTTATTAAAAATCAAACTATATAAATTTAATATTAAGTAAATTATATTAAAGGCAAAGGCAAGAATTGTCTTAAATTCATTACTTCTTATTTCCCTAACATTTTAATACCATCCAGGCTTTTAAGATTATTTACCTCAGTTTTACCTGTATGGTAGAAAATCCCATATAATGTATATTTTATAGTGTTCTATGCTACCGTGAGTCTCTTTGCAAATCCACAATTAGTGATGTCACATTGTTAGCTTGAAATTGGCTATAGTGGGAATTGGCAAACACCAAAAATCTGGGATATATCTTTTTGTTGATTATTTAGACTTAGGAAAATGATGGTGACAATATTGATAATACAGATTAAACTTTTAAAAAGTTTGGCATGTCTGAGGCCACGATGTTGTGAATAGAATAAAAACTTAAGGAAATAGTCTTCCAGTATATGAAAGCTGTTATCCAACTCAGCAAAAAAAAACCTTGCTTATATCATTGTTGAAAAGTTAAATTGCCAAATAGGTATTCATTGTTTCATTTCCATCTTACTCATAAATATAAACATAAATGTCAATCCCATTCATGTTGGAACTAAAGCAGTTCATCATTTGCAACCATAAGTTGACTATGGAACCTGAATTTGGTAAAATTCAACAAAACATTCTGTGAGAGTTAATGTACCATATGAATTTTACAAGATAGCATATTTTATATTGTATTTTCTATTATTATATTTTATAATTATTTGTAAATTGTGTTTGTAATAAATTTGATCACACATATATGTGTATTTTTAGATAGCCAGTTGCTAAATATTTACCAGCATACCATTGCATGCTTTCCATTGTATCTCCTTCTGTAGGCACTTAAATTGGAGCTTTCTCTACTCTGATAAGTCTGTTATTAATTTCTATAAACTCTTTCCACTCTTCAAATATTTGTTTATATCTCTCATATGCTTTCAATACATTACCTTTCTCTTTTTTTGGGTGTGGGCAGTGTTAATGTTAGGGCTATTATTCTTCGCTCTTATTTTCATGGAAGTATGGGGAGGGGAACAGAAACAAAAATATTTGCATGCAGTTATATTTAACCAGGAGTCCTGCCACCAACTTAAGTTGACTACATCTAATTTCATTCACTTATTAAATCATTTGACTGATATTTATTGAAAACCCAGTATAGATTAATAAAACTCAGTACTTTCCTTCAAGACATTCAAAATAGAGAAAGGGTGAACACAGGTATATAAATTACCATGAGAAAAAAAGTGGTACATGCCATAAGAGATATACAGATACTGTGCTCTGAGAAACTAAGAGGGAGGATTATTTATAGCTAGAGAAAGCACTGAACACCTCATGAAGAATGATGTGATGTAAGATCTAGACTTGGAAAAAGAGGTAGGATTTGGATATGGAGAGATGGGGAAGACTCACAGTCAGGAACATTATTGATCGAGGAAGGCTGAGTAAAGGCACAGAGGTCAGAAAAGTATATCTAGTGCATTAAACTTTGAGTAGTTGAATTTACTTCTGAATGTGCCTGGAGGAGAGTTAATACTAAGCTGATTTTTGTTCTCTCCTTTCCTCGAACATAGATAAATGACATTACTGGGATTTTCACTACTCTAAAGGAAACCTACAGTTTAAATGTCATGATTTTGAGTTTATCTAAATCAAATGAACCCTCAGTAGAATAGTCAAATAGAAAATTAAAGATAACCTTAAAGAATGCAAGGGTTTCAACGTACCTATCATTGCCTCTGATTATATGAAAAATAAATTAGACAGAAAAACTAAGGCCAAAATTAGAATCCACATTCATACTAGAGCTTTTCCTTTTCATATCTTTGAATTGTGAATTTTAATGTGACAAGATGAGAATTTGTGATTTAGAATTGTGAAAAATACAAAACAATTACTAAGAAACTACATGAGCAGCTTGTTACAGACAGGGACCTTATTACATTGAACCTTATTACATTGACACTGCACAGAACTGCAAAGAGCTTCTCCGTGATGTTTCCCTCCCAGTAACTGCCAAAGGGCTACCCCCCAGGCAAGAATGTCATAAAGCAAAACTTGACAATGGTCCTTTAACTAATATTACTAAATGTGTCTCAAGACCCCACAAATTATACTAAGTGTTTTCTGTAAGGATTATTGTTTATCAATGCTTTATAGCATTACCACATTTCCAGGAGATTTCTTTGTTTCCTTTATTCGAAGGTTTCAACCGAAGGTATTAGAAATCATTTAAAAGGGAATAATATATTACTTTCTTCTTTTAGCTAAAACAGAAAGGGGTTTAATTTTTTTTTTAAATTGTGCTTAAAATAAAACCACAGATAATGAAAAAATGATGACAATGCTTTAGACAAATTATTGCAAATGTTACTAGAAAACTGCACTAGGTTTAAAAAGTTGATTTATATTTTAATAGAAATTTATTTCTATGCTTATTTTTCATATTTTATTAAAAATTAATGGTCATATTCTGTTCTCATTAAATAAAGTGTAAATCCCATAAAATTGGGTTAAATTGATGCAAAATACGCCAATTTAAGAAAGCCAATTATGTCAAACACTTTTTGGGGGGGGATTATTTTTAATGTATCTTTAGTTTTTAATTAAAGAAGTTATAGGTTTATGGAAAAATTATGTAAAAAATACAACATTCCCATATAAAATACCATGTATTATTAACACTTTACATTAGTGTGGCACCTTTGTTAATATTTATGAAAGAATATAGTTGTAGTATTAACTATAGTCCATAGTTTCCACTAGGGTTTATTTTTCCCATATATCATCCTATTATTAACATCTTGTATTAGTGTGTTACATTTGTTATAATTCATGAAAGAACATTTTTATAATCGTACTATTAACAATCGTCCATCGATTACAATAGGGTTGTATTATACAATCCTACATTTATCTTTTAATTTTTATTCCAGTAACATAAACAACCTAAAATTTCCCCTTTTAACCACACTTACATATATAATTCAGTGCTGTGAATTACATTCACAGTGTTGTGCTACTATCACCACCATGCATTTCCAAATCACTACAATCAACCAAATGGAAATTTGGTACAAGTTAAGAATTAACTCCCTATTCCCTTCCCTCAACCCAGAGTTTGGTAACCTATCTTCTTGATTCTGACTCTATGAGTTTGCTTATTCTAATTATTTCATATCAGTGAGCTTATACAATAGTTGTCCTTTAGTGTCTGGCTTATTTCACTCCAAATAACGTCTTCAAAGTTCATATTACCATGAACCAGAACTTCATACCTTTTTAATGGTGAATAATTTTCCATCGTATATATATATCACATTATGATTATCTCTTCAGAAGTTTCTGGACACTTGGTTTCTTCCATCTTTTAGCAATTGTAAATAATGCTGCTATGAACGTTGGTGTGCAAATATCTGTTGTACTACCTACTTTCAATTCTTTGGGGTATATACCTAGTAGAGGGATTGCCAGGTCATATGGTAACTCTATACTTAGCTTTCTGAGGAATTGCCAAACTGTCTTCCAAAGTGGCTGCATCATTTTACATTCCCACCAGCATTGAATGAGTGTTCATCCTCTCTAATACTTGTAATTTTCTGTTGTTGTTTTTTTTTAATAGTACCCATTATAGTAGGTGTGAAATGGTATCTCACTGTGGTTTTTATTTGCATTTCCCCAATAGCTAATGATATTGAGCATCTTTTCATGAGAATTTTAGTCATTTGTATATCTTCTTTGGAGAAATGTCTATTCAAGCTTTTTGCACATTTTTAAATGGGTTGTTTGTTGCTTGTTTGTTGAGTTGTAAGATTTCTTTATATTTTCTGAATGGCAAACCCTTATCAGATATGTGGTTTCCAAATACTTCCTCCCTTTACATTTTCATGATTAAGTCCTTTAATGCACAAAAAGTTTTTAATTTTGATGAGCTCCTATTTTTCTTTTTGTTGCTTGTGCTTTGGGTGTAAAGTCTCAGAAAACATTCCCCAATACAAGACTCTGAAAATGATTTCCTACATTTTCATCTATGAGTTTTATAGTCCTGCTTTTTATATTTAGGTCTTCCATTCATTTTGAGTTAATTTTTATATATGGTGAGAGATAGGGGTCCTTCTTCATTCTTTTGCATATGAATATCCAGTTCTCCTAGCACCACTTGTTGATCAGATAATTCTTTCTCAACTGAGTGGACATGGCAGTCTTGTCAAAAATTAATTGGCTGGGGAGAGGGGCAAGATGGCAGCAGAATAAGGAGCTCCAGCAGTCTGGTTGTCCTACAGAGCAGTTAGTAATCACCCAGAGATATCTAAAGCACTTGTTTGGTGGCCCCAGGAGACCAGAAGAGCATCCTACAATGTCCTTGAAAGAATGGAAAAAAGAGACTGGCCATGTGCAGTGAGAATTCATGAACAGGGCACCACAAGCTGCAGAGGCTGCATCCTCTACTGGCAGCACAAGCTGCCTGGGGAGCTATTCTGTGGCTTGAGTTGGAAGCTCCATTTCCCAAAAACGGAGAGGAAGACAGGGTTGGCCACTGACTTCAGCTCCTGATTAGTAAATTCAGCTGTCTTAAGTATAATCCTAAGAAGAGCTAAAGTTTGAACCTGTCCAAGTCGGAAAGACGGTGGTAGCCACCATCTTAACTCCAACCACAGCATGAGGGGAAGTGGGGCTGACTGAAATATCACAGTGACAGTAGGGACTGGCTTCTTTCCACCCAGATAGGATATGCAGCTCTAGACTAAGTTCTAGCCCCAGCTCTGGCAGAGAGGAAGCTGGGGGGACCTGCACCAGCCTCTCCAGGCAATTGCAAGCAATTTTGGCTAGCACAGACTAAACAGTTGGACACCTGGGGCTCCATCCCCATACCCCAATAGAAGAGGAGGGGAACTGTGTTTCCTTGGCCTCTCTGGACAACTGTAGATGCTTTTGTCCTGCACAGACTGATTTGTTAGGTGCTTTTTATTCCATCCTTACCCTCCTAAAGGATAGAAGGGGGCTGGTATTTCTTCAGCCTCTCTTGGCAACTGCAAGTACTTTAAGCTGGCACAGACTGAATAGTTGGACACCTAGGGCTCCATCCCCATACTCTAATAGGAAAGGAGGGGAGCTTTGTTTCCTTGGCCTCTCTGGGCAATTGCAGGTGCTTTCAGCCACACAGACTGGATGCTCAGACACCTGTAGCTCCATCTCCAACCCCCAATAGGATAGGAGGGGAGCTATGCTCTTTCAGGCTCTCTGGGCATCTGCAGGCACTTTTGGCTCATATGGACTGGTTTGTTAAGTCCCTGGGATTCCAACCCCACTCTCCCCAAATAGGATAGGAGAGGGCTGGTGTATTCTCATCCTATCCAGACAACTGCAGGCACTTTTGGCCTGCATGAACTAAAATGTTGGATGCCTGTGGCTCCACCCCCACCCCCAATAGGAAAGAGGGAAGCAGTGTCTCCCCAGCCTCTCTTGGCAATTGCAGGTGCTTTCAACCTACACAGACTGAATAGCCAGCCATCTATGGCTCAATCCCCACCCACCAATAGGATAGGAGGGGAGCTGTGTTTGCTCAGCTTCTCCATGCAATGGCAGGCACTTTTGGGCTACACAGACTGACTGTTGGGCTCTTGGAGATGCACTCCCACAACCAATAGGATTGGAGGAGGATGGTGATTCCTCAGCATCTCCAGGCAATGGCAGGCACTTTCGGCCTGCATGGACTGGACTATAGGTACCTGTAGCTCTACCCACACCCCTCAATATTATAGAGGGGGAGCTATGTTTCCTCAGCCTATCAGAGCAACTGCAGGTGCTTTTGGTCCACACAGATTAGATCGTTGGCTCCTCCAGAGTGTCCATGCCCACCCCTGGCAGGGAGGGAGGGGGGCCAGTGCTATGTCAGGCTACCTGGGCAACTGTGGTTAGTTTTGATCCACATGGCTTAGTTTGCTGCCCACACCTGCAGATCCATCCCCACCCCAGGCAGGAGAGGAAGAGGCTTGAAGCTTCATCAGTCTCTCCAGGCAACTACAAACAGTCTTGGCCTGCATGGCTTGGATGACTACATACAGCTGCAATGTTTTCCTTACTCCTGGCAGAGGACAAAGGTGGAAGAAGAGTCATCGATTCCTGGGTCATCATGGGGAGCATCAGCCTCCAGAGCTTGCAGTACTGACTACATCCTACTATACAATCAGCAAGGAAGAAAGGGCAAGAAAGTCCTAAACTAAAGAGAGAAACTGTGCCCAGAATAAATACATCTAGTAAGCCAGATGCCAAGACACCAATCAAATTTACAGTCCTTACTAAGAAACAGGAAGATATGGCCCAGTAAAAGGAACAAGATAAGCCTCCAGATGACATAAAGGAGTTGAGACAACTAATCATAGATGGTCAAACAAATCTTCTTAATAAATTCAATGAGATGGCTACGGAGATTTAAGAATATAGAGAAGATACTAGGTAAGCACAAAGAAGAATTTGAAAGCATACATGGAAAAACAGGATATCTTATGGGAATAAAAGGCATGGTAAGTTAAATTAAAAATACACTGGAGGCCTATAACAACAGATTTGAGAGGGCAGAAGAAAGGATCAGTATGCTTGAAGACATGGCCTCCAAAAGTGAACCTACACAAGAACTGATAAAGAAAAGAATGGAAAAAATTGAACAGGGTCTCAGGGAACTAAATGGTGGCAAGAGACATTCAAACATGCATGTCATGGGTGTCCCTGAAGGAGAGGATAAGGGAAAGGGGCAGAAGGAATATTTGAAGAAATAATCGCTGAAAATTTCCCAACCTTATTGAAGGACATAGAAGTCTGTGTCCAAGAAGCACAGCATATTCCCATCTTAATAAGTTCAAATAGACCTACTCCAAGACATTTACTAATCAGAATGTCAAATGCCAAAGACAAAGAGAGAATTCTGAGAACAGCAATAGAAAAGTGATGCATCACATACAAGGGATAGCCAATAAGATTAATTGCTGATTTCTCATAAGAAACCATGGAGGCAAGAAGGCAGTGGTATGATATATTTTAGATACTGCAAGAGAAAAAAATGCCAGCAAAGAATTTTTATATCCAAAAAGATTATCTTCTAAAAATGAGGATGAGTTTATAATATTCACAGATAAACAGAAACTGAGAGAGTTTGAAACTGAGACCAGCTTTGCAGGAAATACTACATGGAGTGCTATAGCCTGAATAGAAAAGACAGGGGAGAGAGGCTTGTAAGAGAGTCTAGAAATAAAGATAATATGAGTAAAAGTAAATGAAAGTGTAAAAAGAGTGGTGAAAATAAAATATGACAGATAAAACCCAAAGTTCAAAATGGGGAAAGTAAGAACTGCCTTTACAGTAATAACATTGAATGTTAATGGATTAAAATCCCCAATCAAAAGACACAGACTGGTGGAATGGATAAGAAAATATGAGCCATCTATATGCTGTCTACAAGAGAATCAGCTTAGAATCAAAGACACCAATAGATTGAAAATGAAAGGCTGGAAAAAGATATTCCATGCATGCAGTAACAAAAAGAAAAAAACTGGATTACCTATATTTATATTAGATGAAATAGACTGTAAAAGGAAAACTGTTATCAGAGACAAGGAAGGACATTGTATATTAGTAAAAGGGGCAATTCACCAGGAAGAAATAACAATCATAAATTTATATGCCCCTAACCAGGATACCCCAAATTACATGAGGCAAACACTGGCAAAACAGAAAAGAGAAATAGATATCTCTACAGTAATAACTGTAGATGTCAATACACATCTGGGCAGAGGATCAATAAAGAAAGAAAGCTTGAAAAAGATGACAAATGGACTAGATCTAATAGATATATACAGAATATTGCACCCTACAACAGCAGTATATGCATTCTTCTCAAATGCTCATGGATTTTTTTCCAGTATATGCTGAGTCACAAAGCAGATCTCAATAAATTCAACAAGATTGAAATTATAAAAAGCAATTTATTTGATCATAATAGAATAAAGATGGATATCAACAACAGACAGAAAAAGGGGAAATTCACAAATATATGGAGATTAAACAATACACTCTTAAATAATTAGTGGGTCAAAGAAGAAATTTTGAGAGAAATCAATAAATATCTTGAGACTAATGAAAATGAGAACACAACATATCAGAACCTATGGGATGCAGCAAAGACAGTGTTGAGAGGGAAATTTATAATCCTTAATGCTTACATTAAAAAAGAAAGTGAAAATCAATGATCTAATTGCACTGCTAGAGGAACTAGAAAAAGAACAACAAAATAGTTCTAAAGCAACCAGAAGGAATGAAACAACACAGAGCAGAGCAGCAACAAATGAAATTGAGAACACACACAAAAAAATCAGAGAGAATTAACAAAACCAAAAGTTGGTTCTTCAAGAAGATTAACAAAATTGACAAGCCCTTAGACAGCTTGACAAAGGAAAAAAAGAGAGAAGAGGTAAATAAATAAAATAAAAAATGAAAATGGGGACATTACTACAGACCCCACAAAAATAAAAGAGATCATGAAAGGATACTATGAACAACCGTCTACCAACAAACTGGACAATGTAGATGAAATGGAAAAATTCCTAGGAAAGTACAAACAAAATACAGTGACCCTAGAAGAAATAGAGACCTCAAGAAAACAATCATAAGTGAAGAGATTAAAACAGTCATTGAGCAACTCACCAAAATGAAAAGCCCAGGACCATTTGGTCACACATGTGAGTTCTACCCAGCATTCAAAGATTTAATATCTATCTTACTCAAAATCTTCCAAAAAAAACTGAACAAGAAGAAATGCTACCAAACTCATTCTATGACGCCAACATTACCCTAATACCAAAGCCATATTTTAAAGATATTATGAAAAAAGAAAATTACAGATTCATTTCCCTAATGAATATGGATGCAAAGATCCTCAACAAAATACTTGCTAATCGAATCCAATGACACATTAAAATAATTTTTCATCATGATGAAGTGGGATTTATAACAGGCATTCAAGATGTACTGTGTTAATTAATGGGGGGTATGGAAAAATATACCAAATGTACACTATAGACCATAGTTAGTGGTAATAGTCTGATGACATTATCTCATAATCTGTAACAAATGTTCCATAATATTTTAGTATGTTGGTGGAGGGGTGTTGTATGGGAATTCCACACATGTTCATCATTGTTTTCTAAGTTCACAACCTCTCTAATAAAAATATATTTAAAAAATCAATTGTCCCTAGATGTGAGCCTATTTCTGAATTCTCAATTCAATTTCATTTGTCTATATATCTATTCTTGTGCTAGTACCATGGTGTTTTGACCACTGCAGCTTTGTAATAAGCTTTAATGTCAGGAATCATACATCCTCCAACTTGACTCTTCTTTCGCAAGATTATTTTGGCTATTCAGAGTCCCTTACTCCTCCAAATAAATTTAATAATTGGCTTTTCCATATCTGTAAAATAAGCTGATGGAATTTTGACAGGGATTGCATTAAATCTGTAAGTCATTTTGGGTACAATTGACATCTTAACAATATTGTCTTCCAGTCATTGAGCATAGAATGTACTTCCATTTATGTAGATTTTCTTTGATATCTTTTAGAAAAGTTTTGTAGTTTTACATGTGTAAGTGCTGTAAATCCTTAGTTTATTCCTAGTTATTTGATTATTTTATTTGCTAGTGTAAATGGATTTTTTCCTAGATTTCCTTCTCAGACTGTTCATTACTAGTGTATAGAAACACTCTTGATTTTTTGCACGTTGGTCTTGTACCTGGCCACTTTGCTGAATTTGCCTATTAATGTTCTGATAACTTTTTTGTGGATTTTTCAGGACTTTCTATATATAGGATCATGTCATCTGCAAATAGGGAAAGTTTTCCTTCTTCTTTTCCAATGTGGATGTCTTTAATTTCTTTTTCTTGCCTAAATCCTCTGGCTAGACCTTCCAGTACAATATCAAATAACAGTGGTGGGAGTGTGCCTCCTTGTCTTCCAAATCTTCTAGGGTAAGCTTTCAGGCTTTCACTATTGAGTATAATGTCAGCTGTGGGTATGTCATATATGCCCTTTATCATGCTGAGAAACTTTCCTTCTTTCCTATTTTTCTAAGTGTTTTAATCAAGAAAGAATGATGGATTTTGTCAAATGCCTTTTCTGCATCAATTGAGATGATCATGGATTTTTTCCTTCTTTTTGTTAATGTGGTATATAACATTAATTGCTTTTCTTACATTGAACTACCCTTGCATACCTGGGGTAAATCCCACTTGATCATGGTGTATAATTCTTTTAACATGCTGTTGGATACAATTTGCAAGTATTTTGTTTAGGATTTTTGCCTCTAAATTCATAAGAGAAATTAATCTGTAAATTTCCTTTCTTATAGTATATCTGGCTTTGGTATTAGGTTAACATTGGCCTCATGTAAGGATTTAGGTAGTGTTACTCCCTGTTCAATGTTTTAGACGGGTTTGAGCAGTATTGTCATTAATTCTTCTTGGAATGTTTTGTAGAATTCACCTGTGAATCCATCTGATCCTGGGCTTTGTTGTTGTTGATAGGTTTTTGATGACTGAATCAATCTGTCCGCTAGTTATTGGTTTGTTGAAAGTCAGTGTAGTTTGTATGTTTCTGGGAATTTGTCTATTTCTTCTAGGTTCTCTAACTTGTTGGTATACAGTTGTTCATTGTATCCTCTTATGATCATGATCTTTTTTATTTCTCTGGGGTTGGTTGTAATGTCCTCTCTCTCATTTCTGATTTTGTTTGTGCCTTCTCTCCTTTATCCTTTGTCCGTCTAGCTAATGGTTTGCCAACTTTATTTATCTTTGAATAGAAGTAAATTTATTTTGGTTAAGGCTCCCTATTTTTTATTCTCCATTTTATTTCTCCTCTAATTTTTATTTCTTTCCCCCTGCTTACTTTGAGTTTAATTTGTTTTTCTTTTTCTATTTCCTTCAGGTGTGAAGCTAGGTCTATGGTTTTAGCTCTTTTTTTCTTTTGTAATGTAAGTATATATGGCTATTAATTTCCCTCCCCACACTGTCTTTGCTGCCTCCCATAAATTTTGATATGTTGTGTTCTCATTTTCATTCATCTCTAGGTATTTACTGTTTTCCATTGTAATTTCTTTTTTGACCCTCTGATTGTTTAAGAGTGTGTTATTTACTTCCATATATTTGTGGATTTTCTAGTTCTCAACCTGTTACTTATTTCCAGCTTTATTCCATTATGGTCAGACAAGATATATAATTTCAATCTTTTTAAAATTTATTGAGATTTGTTTGTGACTCAACATGTGGCCTATACTGGAGAATAACCCATGGCACTTGAGAAGAATGTATACCCTGCTGTTTTGGGGATGCAATGTTCTGTATATGTATTTAGGTCTAGCTCATTTATCATTTTATTCAAATTCTGTTTCCTTACTGATCTTCTGTCTAAATGTTTTATCCATTGATGAACGTAATGTAATGAATTATCCACTATTATTACAAAAGTGTCTATTTCTCCCTTCAGTTTTGCTAGTTTTTGTCTCATGTATTTTGGAACACTATAGTTAAGCATATAAATATTTAGATTGTTATTCTTCTTGGTAGATTCACCTTTTAAAAATATATTGTGTCCTTCTTGTCTCTTTTAACAGCTTTTGACTCAAAGTCTATTTTGTCTGATATTAGCATAGCTACCCTACATCTTTTTTAGTTACTATTGGCATGGGTTTCTTTTTCTATCCCTTCATTTTCATCCTATTTATGTCTTTGGATCTAAGGTGCAGTCTCTTATAAACAACAGATAATTGGATCATGCTTTTTAAAAATCCATTCTGCCAATCTGTGTCTTTTGATTGGGGAATTTAATCCCTTAAAATGCAATGTTATTACTATAAAGGCAGAACTTAATTCAACCCTCTTGCCTTTTTTTTTTTGTTGCATGTGTGATTTTGTTTTTGTTTTTTTGTACTTTGTTTTTTATGTCAATTTTTTGGTCTTTCTTTTTCCTTTATTGCAAACCCCATTTCTGTATAGTTGATATTTTGTGATGTAACTGACTGATTTCTCCCTCATTTTTGTTTTTGTATATTAAAATATTTTCTTTGTGGTTACTCTGGGCTTTGTATTATGCAACCTACATCTATAACCTACTAATCTGAAAAGATCACAATGAGCTTCAATAGCATGCATGCTCTCTGTTCGCATAGCCCTCTGTTTACCTCCTTATGTTGTTTTTGTTCCATGTTACTTATGTATATTTTGCATGTCCATTATCAGGAAATATGCCTTTTTCTTTTTCAATTGTATTCTGACTCTTATAGAAATTAAAGAGTAGATTTGTTTAGAGGATACAGTGCTATTGGGTTTTGCATTTACCCTGCTAATTATCCGTATGGACGATCTTCATTTCTTCACACTACTCCAAGCTACTTTCTCCTGTCTTTTCCTTTCAACCTGAACAATTCCCTTTAGTAATTCCTTTAGGGCAGGTCTTTATTTAGCAAACTCTCTCAGCTTCTGAATCTGTGAATATTTTAAACTCTCCCTCATTTCCCACTCCACCCCCTATGGCTCCCTTGTCTGTTTGCTTGTTGTTTTTGCTCATTTTGTTTTGCTGTTCATTGTTTGCGCTTGTTGTTTGCTTACTATTTTTTTCCTCATTGTCTGCTCATTCTTTTTTGCTCACTGTCTGCTCGTTGTCTGTTTGTTTGTTTTCTTTAGGAGGCACTGGGAACCAAACCCAGGACCTCCCATGTGGGAAGCAGATGCTCAAGTGCTTGAGCCATATCCATTCCCCACCTCCCTCACTTTTGAAGAGCAGTTTTGATGGATAAATAATTTTTGGCTGGAAATTTTTGTCTTTTAATACCTCAAATATACCACATCATGGCCTCCCTGCCTCCATGGTTTCTGATAAGAATTTAGCACTTAGTCTTACTGAGTAACCCTTGTATGTTACGGATTGCTTTTCTCTTGTTGCTTTCAGAAATATCTCTATCTTTGGCACTTGACATTCTGATTAGTATGTGTATCAGAGAAGTTCTATTAGGGTTTAGTCTGTTGGGACTATGTTGCACTTCTTGGTAATGTATATTTATGTCTTTCATAAGAATTTGGAAATTTTGGCCATTATTTCCTCAAATATTTTCACTGCCCCTTTTCCTTTCTCTTCTCCTGAGACATCTATGATGCATATATTTGTATGCTTCATGCTGTCCCTCAAATCCCTGAGACATTGCTCAATTTTTTTCTATTCTTTTTTCCATCTGGTCCTATGCCTCTAGTGTCTTTTTCATCTTCATTATTATGCCTTTCATTCCCATAATTTATGTTATTTTTCTTTTTAAACATTCAAGTTATTTTTAATGTGCACACATTGTCTTATTAATATCCTTTGGCTCTATATCCATATTTTCTTTTATCCCCATAAATGGATTTAAGAGATTTGTCTAAACTTAGATGATTAGTTGTTCCAAATTTTGTTTCTCCTCTGAAATTCTAATTTGTTCTCTGACTGAGCCATATCTTTGTGAGTCTTAGTATGGCTTGTAATTTTCTTGCTGATGTCTGGGCATCTTGTTATTTTGATGTGTTAACTCTGAAGGTTGGTTTTTTCCTCTTGTCTAGGGTTTTATTGTTGATTGGATTTGTGTTAAGGCTCTTTGACATGTGATCCAACTCATTCTGGACCTTTAAAGAACCAAATGTTTAACTGTTTAGACTTTCTCAGTAATTCATCTGCTTTTTGCCCTGGATATGCAGTGTACTTTTTAAGACTGCATTTTTTGTGTGATTTTTTTTTTTTTTCCACATCCAGGAGAAAGTTTCCTTTCCTCTGTTCCTTTTCCAGGAATTTTGATCTATTCTGTTAATTTTTGTGCAGAATTTTCTCCCTAGCACCTATGATTTGTTTAAATTCTCTCCCTCATTCAGTGCTCCTTTTTCCTTATAATTTTCACTTCTGAGACCAGCCCTGTCTTAAGGAGTTCAGTTCCCAACCCCAATTTAAAATGATCTGTGAGGCTTTTCTGCTTCCCATTTCTTCTTTGTTAGAGTATCCCAGCCTGGGAACCCAGATAAAGTTAATATAGAAAGGTGTGTCAATCAGAAAAGTCTGTTTTGTGCTTAGGTGGTCCAGCAAACAGAGACTGGATTGAATGTGTGCACCACTTACCAACACTTCTCTTGCTGTCTCCGTCTCTCTCTCTCTCTTTCTAGAGGATCCTTTTGCATATAGTGCTCCCCAGCTGCTTGTGATCCTCACTGAGTCTCTGGAAACTTGGGCTTCTGTGCCTGGATATGTGTGGGGTTCTAACTCACTGCTGTGACTGGCTCTATAGTCTGCATCCATGGCAGGAGGGACCCGGGTCTTGCTGCCTTTGTGTGACTCCTAATCTGTGTGGGACCAAGTTAAGGGAAGAAGTTCAGTCTGGCAGGTCTGGGATAGAAATCTCCTATCTTATCTTGGAGATTATTCTTTTCCTTCAATTCAGCATTTGTGGAGTCCTTCTCCAGTCTCTATTGTCCTCCAGAGTTACAAGCAAGTGGGATTTGTCCTTACATTAATTGATTCTGAGGGAAGACTTTTGCAGGGGATGTCTTACATCCTGTAAAACACTTTTAAGCATGGCTAACATTTGTGTCTGAAATTTTCAATCATCCAAAGAAAAAAATGAATATATTAAATTGAAATTTGGAAACTGTGAAACATTTGTATACTTCAAATTATTTAAACAAAGCTCATAGTTGATTGAATTTTTATACATTTCATCCAGGTATTTTGACACTGCATAGACAAAAAATAGTTTTAAATATTAATTGCCCCCCCCCCCATTTTCATTGATTGGAAGTATCAGATTATCTGTATAAATTCAAAGTAGGAACTATCTGCTGGTGAATCATACTGATGATAATGGGTTCTTGTAAACACTAAGACCTCAGAGACCTAGAAGGACCATGCCATCAAAAATATGATTTAATAATTTAAAAAAACCCACAATCTACCCACTGCCTAACTCTCTGTTGTGATATTATCTAGCAGATATCAAGTACTCTGCTATGTTGAACATTTCTATTATTCCAGATAAGAGCTATTTAGAGTCAGGAAAGCAGAAATTTGTTAGGAGATATTTTAGTGACTTTAAAGATTAAATCTATTTCAGCTCTGTATCATTTTCTGAATACCTATTATGTTCAAAGCTCATTTTAAATACACTGCCCATGAGAGAGGAGATTATATCCTAGGAGAGGCTAGGTAATTTTATTGGCAGAATTTAAAGATTCTTAGTTGTGTGACTCTGTTTAAGAGGTAAGTTTTTTTAGAGAATAGTCAAGAAAAATTCAACAATTATTAATCAGTCTACAGTATTTCCATTGGTTCTGTAATATTTATCAAGCTGTTGCCTTTTAATCATATTCTGAATTGCTTTCCCTATGCATGCAGGAAAATAATATATATTCAAGTTTTCATTCTGTAGTGAGTTGAATAGTGGACTCTCAAAAGTATCTCCAGGCAGTACTCTTATTTGGAAAATAAGGTTATCATCCTTGAGAAGGAAGATGGTGGGCTCTAAATCCAAAGATAGGCATCCGTATAAGAATAGAGAAGGGAAGAAGAGACTGGAGAAGAAAGCCATGTAAAGACCTACATGAAATGGAAGGAGGCAGAGACTGGAGTTATGCTGTCATAAACCAAGGGATGCCACCAGAGCTGGAAGTGGCAAGGAAGGATTCTCCTCCAGTTTCCAGAGGGAGGGAGACCCGACTAACACCTTGATAATGGACTTCTGGCCTCCAGAACTGTGAGAGAATAAATTTCTATTGTTTTAACCCACTAAGTTTGTAGTAATTTATTACAGCAGACCCAGCAAACTAATACTCATTCACATACAATTCTTTAGGAAACCAAAAATAATAATAATAATAATAATGGAAATAGGAGGTATTTTAATTACATTTTATGTAGGATAAAGATATTGTAGAGTATAACATAAACATAAAATAACATAATGAAATGTGATATAATATACCTGGGCTTGTTGCCATTACCTTTTAAGTGTACTGTATAAATCCTTTTACATATGTAATGTGCATGCACAGACAGCTAAGTGATTAGAAACTATTTTCAAATCTGGAGGAAAAACACAAGCAAATGTGATCTATGTAAAGAAGGCTATGTAGGTTATGAATACTTAAGTTTTCTGGCACAATATATAAGAACCTGTATTTGATTTTTCAGAGCTGACCCTATCAGAGGGTATCATAGGGAGAATCTAAATTTGTATTGAAGAACATTAGATGTCTTTCTTTGCTAATATAGTTTGGAGCATTAAGAACAATAAAAAGTACTGCACTACTAGCTGACTTATAATGAGTACTTAATGAAAGCCAGGGAATGTGCTAAAGTTTGGGCCTGCACAACTTCTTTACAAAGTATGAATTATTATTCAAATATTACAGAACAAGCAACTGAGGCAGAGATGCTAAGTAAGTTGCCCAAGATCACACAGCCAGCTAGTACTAGAACCAGAATTTGCATCCAGCCTATTGCTATAGCCTGATATTCTATCCTTCTTGTTGTACTCTCCAGTTAAACAGTAGCAGCTATCAAGATAAAAACATTACTAAGTTTTCCCCGGTATGTTAACCAAAATTTAAATAAATTATGCATAAGCAAGTAGCAAAGGCAAGTCTCAAAAGCAAGTTCATTGGCCAGTGAGTCAGCCTATAGAAAACAGTAGTATGGAATTCTAATGTATATAACATAATTAGTTTGCATGGGAAACTGGGCTACTACCATTCAAATAAGTTCTACATTATTATGTTGCTTACACTGTTGTCTTGGAAACAAATAAATATTTATTGACTTTACTGAAGTTAAAGCAAAATAGGGTTCCTTTTATTTAGTGCAAAATACTCCTTTACCACTGTCTTTAAAAAAAAAATATGGTAAATTATGCAGTTAAGAAAAAAAATCAATGAATTAAAAGTCATTTCCATTATTCCTAAAACAGTGATTGAGCACAGTTATGGGTCAAGCTCTGCACTAGGCATGAAAAAGAAAAGGTAATTGAAATGTAGCCTCTGTCACAGAAGTGTTCCCAAGGAAAAAAGGCAGAAAAATGAAATAAATGCTATAATGAAAATAGGAAAAGTATGGCAAACAAAAAAGTTTGTGAATGACTATAACTAGTGTATGCCTTATTTAACTCCTAAATAGTTACCAGTTTACAAGGAACAAAGCTTAGGAAGTATCCCTGAAATTAGGAAGTGATTATAAGAGCTCTTTAATAGGTTATCTTTAATGGATTTGTAATACAGATCCTTATCATTTTAAAGTAATATATGCTTATTCATTTATTTATAGAACAGATATTTGACCAATCTGTTGAGTAATATTCCCAAACTCACATTATTTTGAAATGGAGAAAGAGGATGTCAATCCTATATATTCAGTCTAGAGAAAATACTCTCATCATATTGTCTAGAGATTCTACACCCTGTTTTTGAGACAGGAAGCTAAACTGGCCCATTGACTTAGTCACTGTGCTAAATCCTATTTTTATGGATCATATTGTCTTTCCATTTATTGAAATTAACTCCCTTAATATTATACTTGAACAGGGTGGTGATAGAAAAAGAACCAAAGAGAAAGCTATGAAAATGAGAAAAATATGTATTGTGAGCAGAAGTAGCATATGATTCTGAAGCAAAAAAGGAGTATGGATCCATGTAAGGAATATTTTTCTGATATTGTTTATAATGATCCAATTTCAGAGGGAAAAAGGAATGCTAATTCAACTAAAAAGAAAAACAATATAATACGCGGCAGTGTTTCAACCCATTTTCATGTCGACTGGAAGCCCACAACACACAAACCTATAGATAGCCAACGCTTATTATATTAAGGAATAGTCTCTTAAACTTGGCATTTTTGAGATTTGGTCTATCTCAATCTGGAGAAGATTCTTTATAAAAGTATCTATGCTCTTAAACTTTAAAATGTATTTTATTATGTCACTTTATTAAATTTTAAAAATAATAAATTCATTATTTGTTTATTAGTCTTTATAACAGTTATATCAAAGGCAATTGTATTAAAACAAAGAAACAAAAATACAAACCACTAGCACATCACATGTTTAACTCACTGGGCTTCTGCTTAATGATGAGAGAACAATAGATAACTATATTTAATGGCTACACCTAACACTTAGGGACAGGAGTGCTGGGATGTCCAGGCACACTTGGAAAAATCTTGTCAATTACTGTATTTCAGAAAGAACCACAGTTCCCTTTTTTGGTTTTTGTTTGTTTTCAGAAGGGTTTCTAGACTATGAACATTTACCTCAGATAAATCAGAATTAGGGAAACCATACATATTTTGTTCTAGAGCAAACATTTGTGGTCTTTGTAGAAAACCTTTACTAAAGATTTCTACTAAATTTTATAGATAATGGTACCCTGATCTTTAAAAAAAAGTATTGAGGACACATATCATTAATCAGAGCAAGTATTTATAATTTACTTAAATTTGTAGAGCAAACTTAGATGTATTCACACAAGAAGAAGGACCTTGTCAGAAACCGTTAGCCTGAAGATATCTTCCTGGTGGCTTTATCTCTTCACTCTCTGTTATGGAGATTCATGTTCTCGAGTTAAAATATAACATCGTAAGTTATCTTAGAAGAGTCACAAGTTAACCAAGATGCCACTCATTGTGGCATAAACCACAGCTTGGCTTATATACAGACTTTAAAATTGAAAGGAACAGGCCATTCTGATGGCTGGGTAAAAGAATATAGAGAAAATACTGGGGGAAAAAAGATTTGAGAGATGCTTCTCAGAGAGAGAGACATGAAGCAGGTGGCTTGGAGTTCTAGCCGAATAAGGGGAGGCTGAAATGCACGAGGAAGACACATCAGGTTGAGATATGATAGAGCTTTCAATACATGACAG
Source organism: Cabassous unicinctus (assembly GCA_029593785.1). Taxonomy (NCBI): domain Eukaryota; kingdom Metazoa; phylum Chordata; class Mammalia; order Cingulata; family Chlamyphoridae; genus Cabassous; species Cabassous unicinctus. Next base: position 15,490 of record JAQZBX010016551.1, on the reverse strand, counting down.
GTGCCTTATGTAAGACTTCACCAAATGGCAGCTTTGCCACCAAGGGGCCTTGTTTCCCCATACCGAGGAAAGTGCAGAGTAACCTGTAGTATTCTTTAACTGCTGTCCAACATTTTAAAAATTGGCTATGGAAATTTTGAATATCTCTGTAAAAGCGAACCACTGAACACACTTATAGAAGCTGTGACCTTCTCAATAGCACTGTCCGTATCATACTCATTTTCATGACTTCCTTACTCTAGCAACAGTGCCTGGCCAGGCCATTCTTGATAAATTCTTTGTGAAATGTTCAAATGAATCAACTAACAAAAGATAGTGTGCAATTGTAAAATGGTTATGTAGGATAATTCTTTCTGTTTGTTGTTGCTGTCTATAGCAAATTAATGCCAGAATAACAATAAGCTAAGGCCTAAATATTGGTGTACAGCATGTTTTGCTATGTACATTTTAGGTTTAAAGAACACATGCTTGTTTTGATATGTATAAGTATAGTAATGACTAAAAGTTTCTCATTCATTCCATTTTCTGTAGGTGAATAGCAAGCAGTCTGTATTATTATAGTATTATACCAAGGGACTGTACTTTCTGAAGGACTAAGAAACACTCAGCATTAAGTTGCAATTGGTAACCACTGGGTATAGCCTGGATTTTAATTTCATGATTTCCAGGTCATATATGTCCAACAGAAACATCATTCTGATAACTGTAATATGTTAGCAATCTAGCCCACAATTTCAAAGTCACATCAGACACCCAATCTGATATCAGAACATACTTCCCGATTAATGGTTGCCCTCTGAGAGTTTTATCCTATTTTCAGTATAGTTATCCCATTTCTTTCGTGACTAGCTAACCATCCAGACAAAAGAAAAAATAAAGGAAAGAATCATGACAGCTTTTATGAGCATTCATGTATAACTTTCATTGATCATTATTTTCCACTTTTAATAATAATTGCAGTTAACTTGCTATTCAATAGAAGAAACAATAACTTTGGCCGTCTGGTTTCAAACAGAAAAACTGCATCTTTTTCATATTTCTCTTGTCAGTCTTTCCATTAAATGAGTCATCAAAAGTGTCCATCTAACTTACAACCTATACTTTGGCCATATTTCTGTTTTCATAGGTAAATGGAACTATTTCTATGGGTTTTATTGACTTCTATTGTTCTATTTATCTCATCCTGTGCCCATACCACCCTGTTTTAACTCTTCAAAAAATGTAAAGCCGGGCAAAGGAAGAAGGAAGGAATTTTAATTGTATTTGTATTATCTGTTTCTGAAAAATAAAGCTACCTGAAGCAAATATATCAAAATGTCAATATATAAATTCCAGCCATGTGTTTGTGTTCATCTATCACTTTTTTAACCTTTCTGTATACTTAAAATATTTCACATTAAAGCATTTAAAAGCTCAGTTTCAATTGTGTTAGATTGTATTAACCATAAAAAATTGTCAAGATTTGGCCATTCTTGATTTACAAAAATGACCATTTTATATGGTTTAACTTAATACTGGCAATTTTTCTTACTTTTTAACGTTCTCTAAGATAAATTTTGGTTATTAAAGTATTTTGTTTTAAATTTTGAAATTTTTAGGTATGATTTTTTAAATTTACCTTTTTATGGTTTAGTTTTAATTTGTGATTGTCAATGAATTTGCTTATTGAATTTTTATTTTGCAGAAATTTTTCAAGTTTTAAAAATTTCATTCAGAGGCATTTTCATATTTTTCACATTTTCATTTTTGTAGTTCTTACAGAAATGGTATCCTTCTAATGGTAAGAAGTTTAATACATTATATAAGTAACCTTATTAATTATAAAATTAAATTATTTGAGTATTTATTTATTCTTATTCTTTAATTTGATCTTTCAAAGACTGAGTTTCATGCACTTAACTCTCCCTCTATAATTGTGCTTCTGTCAATTTCTACTTATATTTCTATCTGATTTTTTAAAATATATATTTCAGTACTATGTTATTCAGGGTATACAATTCATAACTGTTGTTCCCCAAGGTAGACTGTTCCATTGTCCTGACAAAATTATCCTCTTTTTTACATTTAATGCTGTTTGCTTAAATTTTGTTACCTGATATTCATATTTCCATCCTGTGGTCTGTGTTTGGCTTACCTATTACACATATATATATCTAGCATTTTAATTTAATATTTCTATTTAATAAATGTCTTATAAACAGCATGGAATATTTTTTTGATCCAACCCATAAATCTTTGATTTTCTTTTATTTTAATAGAAAAGTTTAATGTATAACTACTGGTGTGTTTGTTCATAGTTAACCTTGTTTTCTGTTTTTGTATTTTCTTTATTTTTTCCCTTCATGTTTCTAGTAACACCTAATATATATTGTGTAGATTACATAACCTGATATTTACTACAAATCCAGTCACAGAGGGTTTGCTTAATAAATGATAATGATTCTTTTTCTTGACTTTGCCATCTTTTTTCCACCTATTCTATGTTTTTTGTTCCTGACACCTTAGAAGGCTTGTACCTTTTTGTAAATGCTACTGATGGTAACTTTCAGTATTAAGTTACATAGCTGCTTTTAGATGAGGGCAAACGATCAATTTGGAAAAACTAAGAGTAGCTATAAATGTTCAATAATATTTATTTATATATGTGATTTAGCCCCTTCTGTACCAAAACAATTTATTTCTCCAACATAACACTTCATAATATGAAATTATTTTGATTTGCCTCTCTTTTTTTCCTACAATAAATTTCAGTGACTTACTACAGCATACTTTTACAACATGGGAAAATGTCTGCGCTTTTGGAGCTTGTGTTTTAGTCTTATGTTCTCACTTTTCTTGGGACAAAATACAGATGATGTGTGCACGAGCAACTGATTTCTCCTTAATGAGAAACATGATGTTGAAGTCTGTGTGGTTTGAGTGTGATAAGAGCAGCAGGATAAGGATGCCTGGCCAAAATGTTAAATACCTGGTTCACGCTGGATTTATCTGTGTATCAGAGCAGATTCTGCAATAGCACGCACAGTAGAAAAGAGTATTGATCTCCTGTTAAATGCTTGCCTATGAGATTATGATTCACTCAGAAGTGAAGCAATTCTTCTGCAAAATCATTTAACGGTTTTACAAATCTATTAAATGATCTGATTACCATCTTAAAAGTGGGTTCAATGTATTACTTTTTGGATATCTAATCTTTCATAATGCTCAAACCTACTAAACTGGTATTTGAAAAAAAGGAATGTGTAACATTGTAGATGGTTATAATTTGCCCAGCTTTCACACTGAATCCTCTCTCTAATTCACACTATGACCTTTCCGGAAAATGCTTCCCCCACTGTTGTTAGCAGGCATAACTTGGTTATTCACTGCAATAGGAAAGTTTCAGATTTGTCACTGGCACTGCCCTCATGCTTCAACCACTCCACAACACTCCCACACACTAATATCCTATCCATATGGGAATGCTTATTTAGCTTTACTTATCAAGGCTGGATTTGCCTTAAAATTCTCTGAAGAAAAAAATAAGACCATAGAATATTTTTGTAATTCATATTTCAAACTTCTCTTGAGAGTTAGTTCCTACGGATTACAAGTAGAGGGGGTATTTTGGAGCCAGTGAAGGCCTTTTCAATTAGCCCATGAAAAAACATTAAAAGATCATTTTTAACACAGCCCTTTCAGGGACAATGCTCTATTAAGGCAACATGTTTTGCTTTGTTTTGTTTTTCTCTTCAGCTATTCTTTACTTGGAAATCAGACATTCAATATTACTGACAATGTCATGGGTAGAAGGGCCAGAACAGGGCTCCAGTACCACCTACCCCCTCAGTAAACCAGACTAGTAATGCATACAACCGCAATGCTAATATAAATCTAAATACAACGTGGAGGAAATCTTCTAATACATCCTAAGATACCAAACAGACAGGCAGAGCTAGAAGGGAAATTTTAAACCCCACCTAGAACTCTACTTCCATATTCTGTTTTTCTATGGAAACCCTACACTACATGACAAAAGTATATTATATGACAGAGTTTACTTAAAACTTAAGCCATCAAATAAATCACATGCCTCTAATGCAGTTCTAAACTAGAGAGCACACAGCAGGATAATCATTTTATGCCTTTCATAGATACCACAACTGCCACCATCTACTTTCACTTTTCATTTTTTTCTCATTTCTTCAGCTTAAAAGAAATCTCATATTGGCCTAAAGGAATACCATTCATTGACTATCTCAGAATAATCTCCTGAAGCCTTTATGATTCTTACTAGTCTGTAAATACTTTTCAAGCACTAAAGATCTATCTCTTGTTGACCCCTTCTTGCAAGTGAGGAGGTGCTGTCAGGCATTTTAGGAGCACTGTGCCTAACTCTTCCAACAGCTTTGGAAGGTAAGCATATTTATTGACATTCTTTGGAATGACAAATTGAGATTCAGAGTTGTTCAATGACCTGTTTAATTTCACCCGGTCAATAAGAGATGAAGCCAAGATTCCAACCCAGTTCCATCCATTTCCAAAGTCTGGACATTTTCCCCTCAGGACAAGGCATTTCCAAAGCTCACCTTAAATCCCATTCCCTCATGGACTGGCTCTATGTTAGAATGACAATTTTACAGTTTAGTAGGTGACTGCTCATTTAGTCACTCGTTCAACAAGATTTTGTAATCTTAATGACCTGGTCTCTATTTTAGGCCCTGTGCATACAAAAGAGAAACAGACCTGCTCTCTCCCCTCTGAGAAACGTTAGTGACTTGGATTTGGGAGCACTGAGGAGGCAACTAAACTTGGCCTGGGAGGAAGGGAAGCCTCTCGGATGTGCTGATCTCTCCAGTGACTCTTAGAGAATAAAGTAATGCACAGACAGGCGTTATTGATTTAAAGATACAGTGTGTATTCTTGGGAACTAAAATGCTCTCATTTTTTTCAGGGACATTTTAAAGTCCCTTAACTCAAAATAACGACCCTACCAGTTAAAAGTCATATTTTTATACATACAAACTTTTCATTGCTCTTTAAGTCACTCTGCCACTCTGCCCATTGGTAAAAACAGCTTTGAATACTTTTTTACAGGTAGTATGAAAATTTTGATTAACCACATTTTTTAAATTAATATACAGCCAAACATGAAATACACTTTTAAAAGTTCAAATATTAATGCACTTTTGTGCAAAAAATAAAAGACCATAAGAAAATAGGGTGTACAGAAAGTAATATCATATTCTTTCACGACTTTAATTATGAAAGTAATTATGTTGACATAATGTGAAAAAATATTGTTTCATCTTCAATTACTTAGTATTATTGGCAAGGATGAAATTATAGATGTGCATACAATCATGTTTGCCAACAATTCCATTGTCAAACATTACTAAATTTCTAAATTATAGTTAAGAACAATAGATAACTAATGTCTCTTAACAACCTCCCCTGCTAAAGTCCCTACTAATTAGACTCAGTGGAGTCTAATTTTAACAATAATATGGGCCTTAAGAGTTTAATTTTTATTCTTTTTCTTACCAAAATTTTAATTCATAAGGTACCATGTTTGAAATTAGGGATATACTGTATTTTTTAAGGCAAACTCTCCGTATAGTGAGCATTTGACTCATATATTTCCATTGCTGAAAAGCAAGTAAAGCATTCATGCAAAAGTATTTTAATTATGTTTCCATGTATCTTTAATATAATAGTTCACCCCCACCCTTTTTATCCCTCCTCAGGGGTATAAGTCCTTAGAGGAAATAAGATGACAACAAAAAGGATCCAGTTATAAATATTTAGTAGTATATGAAAAGGCTGGTTATTCTTATTTTGTGTTTACAACTTTATTACACAGGCATATAAATTAGACATGGAAGCACAGGTGAGATTATGTTTTATTTGAAAACTCCGAGGACCTTTCTAAAGTACAAACCATTACACCAAGAACCATTTCTGACAGCCAACTTTGACCCTTTCCTTGTGATCTTAGCAAGATAATTTGCACGCTGTAGAAATGAGAATAACTTTTTTTCCCCTCTGACAAGGCTATGTTTGACACTGGTTAATTAGCACACAGATGGCAGGGAGGCTGCCCATTTTGTCCCCTATGCTACAAACTGCACATTTATACAAAGCACACATTGCAAAGTAGAATATTTGCACAAGTCAGTGTGCAGTGATCAGGTCCTCACCTTTGAAAGCTAGAATAAGAAAGAATGTAATGATTATGAACTTCAAAGTACAGTGTGCTCAAATAATTGGACATGCATCACTGAGAAAAGACAAGGCACAATTTCTTGTGCTGTTCTTTAAATTTAAATCTTACTTCTTGGAAAAGGAAATGTATATATAAAAGATACACATATATACATTGGTCAATGACTAAATATTAGCAAGGTTTAATGGAAAAGTCATGAAATACTATATGTATTTGTTTTAAGACTATTTGAAAGTTTTATTTGATGATAATGAACTCATAGAGCTTCAGAAAAGGGAGGTTTCACTCTGAAGGACTGATACTGAACAAAACAGAGCTAGAATCTCTTGCCTATAGCTGACATTCCCTGTTGCTTTCTCCATACCCAACACAGACAGAATTCCCTCTCCAAATGATAAACATCTATGAAAAATTAAAATATTTATGCTCTTATTAAAAATATCCCTGAGATAAGGAAATGACTCTACTTAGGGCTTCAGAAGGTTTCTGCTGAGCTATGGACAGCCTTAGGCAAGTCAAAGTAAATGAGGAAGCAGTAAGGATTCATTAACAAAGTACATTATAACTTACTTTATTGAATTGACATCTAGCTGTGTATAATCAAAACCTAACAGACCTTATATCAAACATATGCAGCATTCAAACCTTGGATATTCATGAACAGGGTGACTCCTTTACTGATTATTTTTAAACTAACTTTCTTTATATTTCTTATCCTAACAAATTTCCTAAATCACTTAAAACAGGGTTTCAGAATATCAAACAGTAACATTTGTATGCATTAAAAAAAAAAAGAAGTCTATAGTTTGAGACTATATTTATCCTTAAAAACATATTTGTTTTGTTTATCTAAGTGTGGAAGCTTCTCTAGTAATACGAAGTACCTTCTGCTATACTATGCTAAAACAATGCCATAGCAATTCAATCTAAAATAATTTTTCTCTTGATTATATTCAAACCATCACGCTTATTTTATTAACTAATTTGCAGATTTTCTATTTTCTAGATATCTCACTCAAAATGCTGTACCCATATAGTGGTATCCCACATATTAAAATTTTACAAAATGTGACCTTTAAACAATTAAGAAAATCAAATACTACTAATACTACTAATACGCTAATACTACTCTCCCTCCATTTGTTTTTCACTCCACTAAGATGAAGCCTTCTTGTAGGTTTCTAAGGCAGCCTTTTGGGTCTGACTATATCTTCATACTTCCCTTGCAATGACACTTTTCACTTTGAAGATGTCAAACGAAGAAGGAAACATCACATAATTTGGGAGTGAGAATGAATGTGAGCCGTGAGCACTGGTCACCCTTGAAGCGGAAAACCTAATGTGCATTCCAGATAAGAAATTTACTGCGGAGGGCAGGGACCTGCGACTGTGGCCCGATCTTGCAGTCACCTTTCATGATTCTTTAAAAGATCACAGCATACCAACCTATATGGAAGGACACTTCACCACTAATGGGGTGCATTTCTATTTGCCTTCTTTTTTTTCTTAATTCTATTTTATTTTCTTGGTTTAGAATGATTATATCCAGCCACTTTTAGGAGAAGTATTATCACAGCCACTATCTGTGCAAAGCATAATTCTGCTGTCTTACTACAATCCTTGGAGGAGGCACTGAAATATAAATTTAAAAATAGCACAATAGCTAAAAATTGTAGGATACTCCACTTCAATGTTATGAAGGAATGCTGCTTACAATACATTTGTAAGTAAAAACACAGATTATAAAAAATATAAAGAGGAGGCTCCCACTTCTGCTTAGAATTTAGAAAGCTGCAAAATGTCACACTCACTCCAATAATGAAAACAGGCACGATAATCTACAAAATGAAAACTCCCTGAATCCATCGGAAAGCTGTGATTATAAGGCAACCAAGTAACCTGAATTCCAAAGAAGGACAAGCCCCTCCAAGGAGATACAGCGCAAGGAACTTTCCCGCCTGTGGAGCAGCACAGAAAGCAGCAGCCCCGGCCGCCAGACAAGTGATAGAAGGAAAAAAGGAACTAAAATTTTAAAAAACAACCCAAGGGGAAGCACAGTCTAGTGTATTTGTTTGGAATAGCTGGACGCCCAAGACACAAGGGGAGTTCACTCACAAGCTCTTTCCAGCAGTGTTCACCACGTGCTCACTAGAAAGTCTGGGGCAGGGCAGGCCTGAAGGGAGATGGCATCAGGGGGGCAGCCAGGCTACAGGGCACTGGGGGTGGGTAGCTGTAGGGGACAGAAACAAAACGCCCTGCAGTTCCCTGGTCTCTTCCACAGAACAAAAACTTTTAGACCCAGAGAAGGGGCAGCAAAGATGCAATGTGGCTGGAGAAAGTGGAAGAAAAACTCCCTTTGCTTGGGCAGGGGAAGAAATATCTTGGATGGAAGAGCTGGTACCTTCTCAACGCAGAGATCTACCACTGGAGGGAAGAGCAGGGGAGTCCCATTCAGGAGCAACTGCAGATAAAAGGCAGGCAGAGTGCGGCTGCAGAGCAGAGGAGTGGTAGGCAGCTGAGAAAGCCCTGCACAAAGGCCCAGGGCTCCAGTGCCTTCCTAAAACTCTGGTTAGGCCAGAACAGAGAATCCCCGTGCTCCCAAGGTGGGGCTAGCATGGAGTACCAGGCAGCAGCAGGCAATTCACTGCCTAGGAAGGGCAAGAGTGGGGATGAAGATACCCTCTGTGGGGTGGACATGCTGGGCTGGCTGGAAGCTGAGGGCGGGGCACAAAAGTGAGAAAATCTCTCCATCATCCCAGTCCTCACCCTTTACAAGAGGCAATGACAATGCACTGCCAGAGGAATTATCAGTAAACAGAGCAACAACATCCAAGTCAAGTCAATCCCTGACAGGGTGACTCCATCTCCCACACTAGTGGCCCGGCAGACGTTGAAACCTGCCATTTCCAGGCGTGTACTATAAACACTATAAAGCTCCATTGCTGCCGAGTCCCCACAGCCATGTAATGGAATGCTATCAGCAATAAGAAAGAGGGACATACTGATAAATGTAATGAGATGGTACCTCTCAAAAGCATTCTACCAAGTGAAAAGAGCCAGACTCAAAAGGCCACAGACTGTATTATTCCATTTATGTGACATTCTGAAAAAGGCAACGATTTGGGCCAGGAGACAGAACACTGTTTGCCTGGAGATGGGGAATGAGGAGGGGATTGATCAAAAAGGGGCATGAAGGAACTTTTGGGTGATGGTCATATATTTTTTACCTTGATTGTGGTGGTATTTACATGATTGTGTATGTTTGTTAGAATTAATAGACTAGTACAGTGAAAAGGGTGAATTTTACTGTATGAAAATAATAACTCAATAAATTTGGTTTTAATAAAAGATTATAAAGACTATATACACATAGTCATATGGGAAGGGGGGAGGGAGGGAGAGAAGTGGGTAGAGGGTAGAAGGAAGGAAAAAAGAAAGAAGGAAAGAAGATTGGAAGAGAATATGACATTTCTGAATTTGGGACAAGGAATATTTATTAATTTTAGCATTAGAGAAAAATAAATACAGTATTTTAAAACAAAAGTGGAGTATTAAATACAATGAGTTCTGCAAAGACAAACAATTTCCAAAAAATACATTTTCTGCCTTTTATAAAAACACATCGATAAAGTAAGTTTCAAAGAAATTTTATTAGGATAACAATAAGCATGCTATTGTAGATTCAGGAAAACTTTTTTTCCTTTTCTTTTTCCTTTCTTTATTTACAGATCATATTCCTTTTAATACTTTACTTATTCAAACCAGGGTTTTTTTAATGTTTCTTTTGCATATCTATGTCTCATGAAAGGGAGTATGGGACTAACTGATCTTTGTGTATTAAGGAAAATCCATAAATTTTAGCCCAGTTATTTATTGTGAGAGGCAAAAGTTGCTGATAAAGCATGGATAAACTTTTATGAAATAAATTAAAAATCACCATAATAACAAAAACTGTAATTTACTTCAGGACCTGTTTGATCATCGATGCTAATAGAGAGTTTGAATAAATTTTGCAAGTATAATTGACATCAAAATGTACGATGTTGAAAGCTTTGTGGATTTGGACAATGAAACCTATAATTAAATTAAAATTGTACGTGTAAGAGTGTTAATGGAAAGCAAATAAGAAAATTGTTCTGTTCATGATACAACAGTGGATATATAAACATACGCACTGAAACCTGTTTGAAGAACATGGTAGCTGAACGCTCAGGGTCAGGAGTAAAACAAAATCTGTTTAAATGATGACTGTACCAGCTACTATTTGATAAAATGAAAAAAAAATCTCTTCAAGCATCACTTTCCTCATTTTCCTATAAATTGGGGACTATAATAGTACTCTTGTTTGTAGCGTTACTATAATTAAACAATAAATTATTGCAAATGTCTTAGCACAGAATGTGCAACCTGGAAAGCACCCTATAATATTAACTGTTATTATTGTTGTTTTTGTGCTAATTAACATTTGGCTAACAAATAGAAGACAACCCAGCCTTGCATTTCAAGTTACACTTGCTTAAATTAAGATAACTATGTGTTGGTGATAACACTTTGCTTGTCTTAAATGGTCATTGATATATGAGGATAAGCTAGTCTTGAAAAAAAAAAAAGTTTGAACATCACAAGATTTGAATCTCAAATCAGCCACTGAGGTTTAATCACCAGTGCTACAAATAAAGAAATGGCTTTTTAAAAATCCGTAATTATCTTTAGTGATAGATATGTGTATATCTTCATTAAAGGCTGAGTAAATTACAATCTGAATTTAAAGGAAAATTAAAATTTTCCTGGAGAAAATGGAGTTAATATTGGCAGTTTTCAAGCATATTGGAAGCAGCACATTAGAAGGCAGGGAAAAGGAGTAGTTTCTCTATGCAGTACCATCAAGAAACGATGGCTGATAGTGGAGAGAAAGAAGAAGAGAAAACACAGACAAGCAAAAAAATATTAGCAGATCTAAGCTATTCAGCAAATAATAATAAATAATAATAGCTGTTAGTCAAGGGAATATAATAAATATTACAAAAACATTTATTATTTAACATTAATTAGAAATTAATTTTATAATTTTTTAGCATTATTTGGGACTAGAAAGACAAAAATAGTAAAAATATGTTACATCTTTTTTATATTCTTTACATGTTAAAGTTCAAAATGAAAAAGTTCAATAACATTATAAGACAAATTGTGTGAACATTTCACCTCTAATTTTAATAGTCTTGTACATTGAGTGCCCCTTGTCATATCCCTTTTTATACTGTACAGGCATCTCAAACTTAATATGTACAAAATTAAATTTAGGAATTCCTGCTTCTCATTCTACAATGTCCCCTATTCTAATAAGTGGCAGAGAATTTACCAAAAATTTGAAAGTGATTCTTAACTCCTCTCTGTCTCATTCATTATATGTAGTAAAAATGAAGTTCTATTATTTACATATTATAAATAGACCTCATAATAGTGTACACAAAAATTAAAAAAAGATATCATGGTGTGTTATGGAAATTTAAATAACTCCCAAGTCATTTCTAGCCTAACACATAAAGACCAAAAAGTTGAATATGAATAAATATGTGATTAACCTAAAAGAAGGCAAGAAAGAAGCAAGAGAAAAGAAAGAATAACAAAACCAGAGAGAATGAATGGAAAATAAGTAGTAAGATTTAAATCCAACCATATCAATTAAATGTAATGTATCAACAATCCAATAATAAATCAGATATTGCCAGATTAGATCGAAAAACAGAAAGATACAACCGTATGCTGTCAAAAATAGATGCCCATTACTGTAAGAAAACAGAGGCAATGAAAGTGGGAAAAAAAAGGAAAAGAAATTATATTATGCAAATAGCAAACATAAGAAATCTGGTATGCTAAGAAAAAGAAGCATCCCCCCAAATTAAATACTGTATGGCTCCAGTTATATAGCATTCCAGAATAGGCAAACCAATCTATAATGTTAGAAATCAGATCAGCGATTGCTTAGGATAGAGGATGAGGCATTTTGACTGCAAAAGGGGTAAGCAAACTTTCTGAGGTGATGAAAATATTCTACATGTTTGTTGAGGTTTAGTTACACAACTGTACTCACGGATCAAAACTCATCAAACCTCAATATCAAGGGCCTGGCATATTGGTCTGTCCTCCTTCGCTAGGCACTGCCCATGCACTCTAGAGAGTCTTGCCACTCTATTAGAAAATGTAGCAGGACTTCCCAGAACGGGAATTCAGTATTCCATCGATTATTGTGTGGGCCTCCACCAACCAAGCCAACACACCATGACCACGTGAACACCTTCACAGTCCATAGAGGCTAGCCCCAGGTGCACCCCTCCCCACATATCCCCCCACCAGTGATCCTCCCCTGCCACAGGTGCAATGCTTCTGCAATCAAACCACCCCCCCAAAACAAAGCCAAAACAAAACAAAACAAAACATTTTTTGGCATTGTGCCTTTCATCACTTTAAGATCTGTTATCTTTTAAGTATATTGACAATTTCTTCTGTATGATCTCCCAGTGTCTTAATATTTTTTCACTTTATTTTCAAGGAAGCTTTAGCTTACAGAAAAGTCACATAAAAATACAGGGGATTCCCATATACCCCACCTCCTCCCCCTCTCACATTTTCCTCTATTAATAACATCTTACATGAGTATGATACATTTGTTACATGTGTTCATCAATTGTAAGAAATGTACCACAACAATGAAAGATGTTGTTAATGGGGGAATATGTAGGAGGCAGAGGGGGTGGGGCATATGAGAATCCCCTACATTTTCATTGCAACATTTATGTAATCTAAAGCTTCTTTAAAAATAAATTTTTTTAAAAGTTAACAAAAAAGAAAACTGCTGTAAGGAATGAACTGAATTCCTGCAGGATCAGCTGTGCACTGGCCTTTGTGGTGGTCTGCAGAGCAAGAACATTGCATCCAGAGGGTCTAGGCCAGGAAGCTCCATCAACTCCCTTGACAGGCCAGGGGGTGAGTTCTTGCCCATAGCAGGACTCAGGTCCTGAGGCAGGCCCTGCCTGGATACTGCGCCTGCAGGGCCCCATTTACCTCTGGCTGAGGGTAAATTGCTCCCTAAGGGCCACTCCTGCCCCTCAGCCCCTCAGCCCCTCTGTGCTCCCTGGAGACCTTGGCATCCACTTTGAGTGGAGGGCCTTGATTTAAAGCACAGCAAAAAACAAAGGAAGCACCAAAGGGGAGGAATTGGGGCTTTTAACCCCAAGGTTCTATCTCACCTTTAATCAGAATAACAATATTGTTTCACCATAGTTAGTGGTAATAGTCTGACAATGTTCTTTCATAAACTGTAACAAATGTTTCACAACAATGTAAGTTGTTGGTGGAGGGGTTATGTATGGGAATTTTGCATATTACGCATGACTGTTTTGTAAGCTCATAACTTTTCTAATAAAATAACTCATCAAACCATAAATTCAAAATATATGCAACTTATTAAATGTATAAAATATGTAATACCACTCACCTAAAATGAAATATTGGCTAATAAATTTTGACTAATAAATTTTAATGTAGGCCTAAAAGTTTTTGTTATGAAACAAACATTCTTTTATATTTAATATAAAAGATATTTGGATAGCAGCATAAAATTTTTGGATAGCAACATAAAAAATTAATATCTATAAAGTCATTTATATCTGAGAAACTAGGGGGAAAAAAGAACAACTATTTTCCAATTATACTAAATGTATCCTTTTTTCCAAACTCGGATCCTTTATCTAAGTAAGAGATAAGGAAGACTAATTCTGGATGGTTTCTAAAACGAAGTGAACTATCTTTAAGTGATGTGTTTTGGCCAATATCCTTTACTATGTTTGAAGTTATAAAGCCATGCTTGTACCTGGTAAATATATTGGAAACATTTAAAGTATCACATTCATACATTCTCTGCAGTGTTACTAAGCAGAAGCCTAGAAGGAAGCTTAATTTCTATACATTTATACGAATTATTAAATGTGTTTACCAACATGTAGGTGTTACCAAGTGAAAAACAATTTAATAATAAATGTGAAATAATACAATCATATGCACACACACCCACAAACACTGAGAGAGATTAAAAAACTTACACTATATATTTTACCTGAATGTTCAAGGAAAGATAAAACATGACATATTCCTCTAGAATTTGCAAAATAGTTTATTTATATTATTTTAATTATGTTTGAAATTAGCCTGTCAAGTGTTCTTGCATTGACAGAGGCACAAGTTTTTCATACACTTTAAAAGAGGACCATATATTATCTAACATATAGAGGGGTAGAATGGAAGGGTAGATTGGCAGAAGTGAACTTTATATTTTAATGTTTTAATCTTACAAGTAATTTTCCTTGTCTGGCACCCTGTCATCTTACAAGATGGATAATGTTCTGGTTGCATTTTACACTGAATCAGTTACTACTGTATATGCCTATTAACAATCTGGGTATATGCTTATTAACAGTTGGCAGCCCCAACACAACACTGCCATAATAAATATATTTAATGCAAGAGGAAATTAAAAATGTCAGTTATAGAGCCAGTGTAAAAGAAGTTATTCTTCCAAAAAATGTCTTCATGAAATAATCTGCTAGACTAGTTTATATTTGACAAAATGCTTCAGTAATGTTCAAAACAGCTATGTGATGTCAAGTTTCCAAAAGGAGAGTGAGAAATTAAGTCAATCATTGAAATGATTTGGCTACATGACAGAACATCTGCATATGTGTGGAATGCCTCCGTTTTGTTCAGAATGGTTAAGATCATCTAACATAAATGCTAACATTTGTCATGTCTTTACATGCCTCATCTCATTTGAGCCTGTAATATCTAATAACTAGATTCGTTTTCCAAGTAAAGAAACTGAGGCTTAAAAAGTATAGGTTACTATTACATAGAGATTTCAACAAAGATCTGGTAACTCCAAATTACCTAAGGAGGCAGAGATGGGACCATGAAGACACAGCCACCAAAGGTGCAACCCGCAAGTGGGTCTACAGCGAACGTCTCAGTGCTTTACTGTTTCCACCAAAGACACACTTAAGTGCAGGGGCTCTTAACCTTTGTTGTCCCACGGACCTCTTTGCCAGTCAGGTGAAAACCACGGATCCCTTACTAAGTCCACACTATACTGTGTATTATTTAATAAATATATCACACCCGCACCAACATGTCCCCACAAGAATGTTTTTTTGAAGTTCAATTCAAGCTCACGGACCCCTGGTTAAGAACCCCTGCTTGGAGGTGTTTGTGTGTGTGTGTGTGTGTGTGTGTGTG